>SNQJ01S0249773.1:6819-19939 GCA_010110895.2 Picea sitchensis | reverse complement strand
ACCCAATGGGCCATTTTACCATCGTTCTCTATTGGAAAATGAGGATATCAAGAGGCAGATCCAAGCACTGGTCCATGAGGGGCACATCCATCCCATCTCATCGCCTTCTGGGAGTCCAATCATGTTGGTGCAGAAGAAAGACGAGACCTGAGGACTCTACATTGATTATCGGTCCCTGAATAAAATCACAGTGTGAAACCAATACCCAATTCCCTGAATTGACGACCTCCTTGATCAACTCACGAGGGTCAAATACTTCAGTAACATTGATCTGAAGTCTAGCTACCACCAAATCCCACATAACAGATGGATGTATGGAAGATCGCCTTCAAGTCAAAAGAAGTTATTTTCGAATGGTTGGTCATGCCCTTTGGTTTGACAAATGTTCCATCAACTTTCATGAGGATGATAGACGATATCCTGCGACCCTTCACCAATACTTTTGTAGTGGTGTATCTAGATGACATCCTCATCTACAGCAAGACTTGGGTGGAACACTTGCAACATATTCAGCAGGTTTTGCACACCCTGCAACAACACAAGCTATACGCCAACTTGGAAAAATGCTCCTTCGGCATATACACAGTTCATTACCTAGGCTACATCATTGATTAGCATGGTGTGCATGTGTATCCAGACAAGATCTAGGTCATCCGTAACTGGCCAGTCCCAACCACACTCACTGAGATTCAGAGCTTCTTGGGCCTTGCCAATTTCTATCGCAGGTTCGTATTGGGATTCTCCCATATCGCATGGGCCCTCAGCCAAGTAACCAAGGGTGGTGGTAAGGCAAAATTTGTGTGGGGCATGTCCCAACAACAATATTTCGACTATTTTAAGAAATGATTTTTCTCATCCCTAGTACTTTCATTACCGGACCTGCAAAAGCCTTTTGAGATCGAGACAGATGCTTCAAACTATGTTATGGGTGTCGTTCTCACACAGCACAACCACCCCGTGGCCTATCATAGTGAGACACTATCAGATGTTTTATGTAAGTACCCTACTTACGACAAAGAAATGTACTCCATTGTGCAAGCCTGCCACCAGTGGAGACATTACATTCTTTGGAAGGAGACAATCATCCACATTTATCATAATCCACTGCAGTTCATGCAAACACAAGGCAAATTGAAAAATGACCGCCATCAAAAGTGGTCCACTTACTTGCAACAGTTCCACCTCAACATCAAGTATAAAAAAATAAGTACCAACCGAATCATTGACTGCCTCAGTCGACCTCTAGTTGCGGCACTCACCACGGCTCTAGAATATTGCGTCCACGAGACCTCTGGATGGCCCCACCTCTATGAGACAAACCCTGACTTTGCCACCACCTATCAAATGTTGGGCGCAAACTTAGTTGTTTCTAATTTCCATCTTTAGGATGGGTTGTTGTGCCATCTGAGCCATCTTTGCATTCCATCAAGTGAGTGATCGAAGTTGATCCAGGAATCCCACTACAGTCAATTGGTAGGACACTTTGGCGTCGAAAAGATAGTGGAAGTGTTACAGAAACATTTCTACTAGCCAAAAATTCGACAGGATGTCAGCAAGTATATATGGTCCTGCATCGCATGCACCATTTCCAAACCAACCACTAAGAAATAGGGCATGTACACCCCTCTTCCTACTCCTAACAGGCCATGGGAATCCATCTCAATGGACTACATGTCGGGCCTTCCATCCACCAATAGGGGCAATGACTGTGTTTTTTTGGTTGTTGATTGCTTTTCCAAGATGGCGATTATGGCCACCTACAAAAAGAGCATCACAACAGATGTCACTACCAAGTTCTTCTTTGAATGAGTATGGCGACATTTTGCAATCCCACAAACCATTGTCTCAGATCGGGACATTTAGTTCCTCAACACATTTTGGTCGAGCCTATGCTCACTGTTGGACACCAAGCTCACCAAATCCACTGCCTTCCACCCCCGAACAGATGGCCAAACTGAGGTCGACAATCAGATGATCATGCTTATCCTACACATGTACAATTCCAAGCACCCCCACACATGGAATGAGAGTCTTCAATATGTTCAACATAGCTACAATTGAGCCCTACATAGCTCAACCATCCATAGCTCTTTTCAGGTGGGGTTGGGATTCCAACCATTGGGACCCATGGATGTTGCACTTCCCCTTGCAGCCACTTCGTCCAAATTGTCCCCTTGATCCAACGGAAGCTGAAAAAGCCACCTATTTCATTGAGCGGATCCATCACATCCACCAACAGGTTCAGGATATTTTACAGAAGTCCAATTCCAAGTACAAGAAGCACCATGATCAACATTGGGTGCCACATAAGTTTCAAGTGGGAGACAAAGTTTGGTTGCACTTGTAGAAAGAATGCCTCACAGGGCCCCATCAGAAGCTTTGTCCACTCCGTTGTGGACCTTACACCATCACCAAGGCTATGGGTGACAATTCTTTTGAGCTCAACATTCCCCCCTTCCTTGGCATGCACCCAGTATTCAATGTGTCTCTCCTTCGGCCATACTTCCCACCATTATTGGACACCTCGGAGATAGCAGATCAATTGACACCAACAGAGCTCAACCCTGACTGCATGCAATAGAAATATAGTTATCATATTGTGGACACACAGGTCAAGGTAAGTCGACAGCAAAGGATCCATCTTTATCGAGTTGTTAAAGAAGGGAAGCTTTTGCACTAAGGCAAGAGGCTCACCCAGGGCCAAATTCAGTAGAAATTTCCTCATCTGATGGGGGAACTCAACACAATGGAGAACATTGGTTCCTAAGGGGGGAGGATTGATCCATATGTATGTCTATGGCCTCCCACCTATTCCAACTGGTTCTTTCTGGCAGTTTTCTAGTTTGGCATTTTTTTCCTAGTTTTCGGGTCCCTGACTTCTGGGGCCGTTTTGAGGCCCTATACAACGTTTTTAGGTCTCGCCATAGTCAAATTGTAGATGAAGTCTAATTCTGATGGAAACATGTGTATTCATAGGATAGACCTTTCCAACGAGCTATCGTGCACCTAAAATGGAGATTGTATGCAAAAGTTATGACCCCGGGAAGTTGATGTATTAGCTTACCTCAACGGGGCCCACGTGACTTTTGGCGCTTCATCTCCTAGGGTTAGGTTTTTGGATGTCTATGGTTTTGGAATTCATTTTTATTTTAAAAAGGCCTTTAGAGCCTCATTGTACTCATCTTCTTGTGAATGAGCGTAGTCGTCACATCTCTTCTCAAAGATAAGTCGCCACCATTCTGGCAAGCTTGTTTTTTGTTGCATTTTACAGTTTCAGCTTATTTCCTTATTGAATAGAAACCAATTTTATTGTATCTATGTTATTCTGTGTTAAGCATATTTTAATAATCTATATTCATTTTGTTCTGCTCATAAAATCTGGATAACTCTATGACCATTTGGTCTCTTCATAACACAAAGTTGTCCATCTCATGTACTAGTTATCACAGTTTCCAATAAGGTAGAATTCCTCCTTGAGGGAATCAATGAAAGCCACCCTAGTCAATTTTATCATAAATTTCGAAAACTCATCTTCGATATGTCTCTCCTAGTAATTGTCCCATGAGTCTTTGACAAGAGGAAAGGATTTAAGGAGTGTGAAAGTGATATTTTCATTGTTGGAAATTGTTTGAACTCAGTAATAACCCTCTAATAGATTTGACCATTTCTCCAAAGTATTTGTGGCCATCTATTCTTCAAATAGACGAATGTCAAAGATAAATTGTACCTTGAAGGGTGTTGTACCTCCAAAATGACTACTTATCGAAGGTGTCCCTATCATTGTTGGTAGTCATTGAAATATCTAGGTGAAATTATCCATCATCGTGTTCCTTTATTGCATGAGGGATTCCTTGAGCATCAACTTGATATGAACCCTACTCTATCATGATATCATCTCCCTTTTCTTCCATTGTGGGAGGTCACTTTGGTTAATGAGAGTGGTATTCCCAAAGATTATTTAGCTCGATACCCAACTCCCTATACCCTAACCTCATCAGGGACATGCACAAAGAAATAACTAAGAACATATTTCTCTTATACTAATAATCTGAATTATGTAGAGAACAAAATGAAGGTATAAATATAAATGGAAACACACATAGAGATATTGCAGAGAGCACATTAACAAAAGAAAACACATATCCTATAAATAAATGAAATAGTAAAATAGTGTAAAATGAAAAGTAATACAAACTAGTTATAATGGTCGTAGCTTATCTCTAGAGAGAGATGTATCGGTTATTCTCATTTGAAAGAAGACATTACAAGAGGCCAAAACTACCTTTTAACATAAAGTAGGTCATACTAGGATGAAAAAAACCTAAACATCCAAAACCCTAATCCTATAAAATAATGTGGCAAAAGGAATGTGAGCCCTACGGAGGCTACTTGATACATCAACTTTTTGGGCCCACAAATTTTGCATACAAACTCCATGTAGGGAATTTATTGGACTAATACAAAGATTAATCTATGCTTTATGTGTTTGGTATGCCACAATCAAAGATTATGTGGCCTATGTCAACTACCAAAAACATAAGGGAAATACCCAAAAATGTGCCAAAAGTTTGGGATCCATAAAACTAAAGTAGTACTACCTAGATGTGGAACCATTTTGAGTCCATGGAATGAGTGGGTGGCCACCATTATCCACATGGATAACTACTCCTTGAAAAATTCCAAGTGAGGTTATAATGTGTGGGATAAATGATTAAATTAATCAATTATCAAATACCATTAAGGAAGAAATTCGATGGGATTACTCCCCAAATCTTCAAAAAGATTAGGCTCCTAAAAGCAATGTATCCAAGAAAGTACACCTTGCTCTAAAATCTCTAAAAAAATAACAACGAAATTGTGATTCTAAAAGTATACAAGGGCAAGCTTGTAGTAATTATTAACAAGATCAATTATATGGGGAAAATATTGGACCATTTGAACTATAGTGGAAGTTTAATAAACTTCACAAGAACCCGCATAGTAGGGTTTCAAAGGAAGTTTCCAACTCCATCAACAAATACAACATGGAAAGGAATATAAGAAGAAGTTGACAATTAGTTGTCTATTAATTCCTAGGATTTAAGGCCTTCCAAAAATTCATAAAGAAGGGGATCTTTCAAAGCCCGTAGTCAACACAGTAGGGGAACCAACCTACAAACTCAAAAAGCACTTAATGTAGATTCTCAACCTTTGGTGGGGAACACTAACTCCTTTGTGGAGGACACTACATTTTTTTGTCAACACAATTAAGGACATTAAAATTGACACTAATGATATTCTTATGAGCTTTGGCGTAGTTTCTCTCTTTAGGGAAATTTTTATTGATGAAGTGATTGAAGTTATCAAGGGGATTATGGACCAAGGAACACCAGAATTCGTCGATATATGTTTGCAATATAAAAAATTTAGTTTCTAAGATGAAATATATGAGCAGATGTGTGGTGTGGCAATGATATTATCTCTATCAATTGTAACGTCCCCTAGCTCAGCTGAGGTCCATTACGTGCGGAAAACTCATAATTAAACATTTTGATATCTAATTAATTTCTTATAGCTTATCAACTACGAATTACAACCAGGTTTCACTATTGTTTGTTACCATTTATTAAGTGTATATACAACAATCTAAAATAGACATGAAATGCAAATAACAACTCATTTTAACAACATATAAATCATTCTCAATTACAAAGTTAATGCAATAGAAATAAGATAAAACAATTATCTTTTATAAACAGTTGTGCAACCAGATGCTTGGGATGGATGTTCCACCCAACCATAGACTTGTTGTTCCAAATCTCAATAGAAAGCCACTTCCAAGCTAGGGTTAGCAATCCACAAAAGAGGGTGGTCTCTCACTATCCACTCACAACTCAGAAATCCCACAACCCATTGATTTTCTCGTACAGTTATCCTAATTTTCCACCAGCTCTCTTCCTCTCGACCTTCCCAACCCAAGGAATGTACCCCTTCACTAATAGCAGTCCCTCGAGTGTCCCATTTGTTTATCAAGGTCTCTCTGGCACAAGTAACAAAAAATATCTATGTTGGGAACGCAAGGGAACTCACTGCTAGGAAAACTACCAGCAAAAACAACAACAAACACTTGTTATTACAATGAAATTCAAATAGGAGTTCACTCTTTAAGCTTGACAACCTGGATATTCAGTCTTCAGCTCCAAAATGCTCCAAAAATGCTCCAGCATGCTCTAGAATTTTCCCTCCATGGATGTTCCATCTCTGAACTCTCTTTTCTGCTCTCTACTTGTTGTTCATGCCCAAAAACTCAATGTGTAAATTTTTTGTAGTTTCCCATATGAATTKCCTCTCTTTGGATTACTTTCTTGACTCACACACTTCCCCAAGTTGAYTGTACTCATCCCYCATTCTCCCAATAACTATRGGATGTGACTTCTCACACCCACCCTCTTACATGCAYTCAATGATTGGCTTYGGRAACACTCAATCAGAAACTAGASTTTAATACATAGTCATAATAAAATTCAGGATTATGGGTGGAATTAATAGACATGGGTAATCCTCCATTGGACCCCTCTTGGCCATTCTCTTAGACCCCCCATTCTCTTGTGGATTAATTCATCCCCCATCTTTGTCCATGTCCCCTTAGCAGCTAGCATCACATTTTATTATTAAAAATTAGAAACACATTTCGCATATAAATTGTTTGGTKCTAGACACATATTATATMTACATTGAKCATTAATTAAACTGGGGATTATRGTGGGTACATTACATTCCCCCTCCCCTACAATTTTWCCACATCCTCGGTGCACATCGGTGCACACTATGTCGTAATACATATATGMAAATTTACATTACAATACTTAGAAAATGAACTTTTGGAATTCAAAGAACCTTTTCTCATATTCCTCCATTGTCATACTTCCCAACTTGAGTTCAAAGAACTCTTTCATGATTCTTTCATAAAAATGCTCAAACAAATATTTCTCTTGGAAATATCCTTTGAATTGCCTCCATGAGATCCTCTTCTCATCAAGGTGCTTGGCTTGCTTAAGTTGATCCCACCACATGGATGTCTTTCCTTGCAAGTGTTAGGTTGCAATTCTAGCTTCTACCCTTGAGAAGTAATCATGCAACTGGAAATATTTTTTCAATTCCAACAGCCATAGCTCGGCCTCTTCTCCTTTCCTGTGCTCACCATTGAAATTTGATGGCTTAATTTTCCTGAGTTCACCTTGCAAGATGTTTGCCTCGAGTCTTCTCCTTTGCCTCATGACAAGAAACACACTTGGGTTGATCCCTGGCCCTGAACCTGCGTGATTTTTATCCTGGTGGATTGCCTTGGTCAATGATGGGGCTTTCTCGTGATTCTTGACTACCTATCATTCCCATGATCATCTCTTTTTCTTTTGGATCTAGATGTTGTCACTTTTCTAGCACTAGTTGCTTGCTTGGTGCCAGAGTCTTTGTTGGCTTGCTTATACAACATATTAAATCTTTGAAGTATCTCTTCCTGAGCCTTCATAATCATTTCATTGTCATCTCTATACCTATGCACTTCTCTATGCAAGTTCCTCATAGTTAGAGACTCATGCATGTCTCTTCTTCCATTTGAGTCTATCTGAGCATTTCCCATGCTAACATGCAGACCTCCTATCTCTTCCTTGTGGCTATAATATCCCTAAGCATCATCCATAACTCCAATCCTCATATAAGAACCAAAGTTACTTTCATGTACCTCAAACTCTGAAAGAAATGTGCATGTAATAATTATTATTAGAACACGCATAACATAAAACATCTCATCAATTAGAATATAGGTCATTCTTCTCATCAATTTATGAAGAACACAATGGACCAATTCAAAATATAATTCCTTAGATTCATTCATTTCCGAAAAATCTTTCCAATGATTGTACTCATGCCTCATTTTAAGTTCTGAGTGAAAAGTTTCAACATTTACAAGTTGCAATTTCCACTCTTTTACTGCTACAAAAATATATTTTATCACTGTTGGAGAAATTGTGATGACAAAATCAAAATTTTGGGTGGATAGATCTCTTCTGCTTCTCAAGACCTTTCCAACAACTATTTGTTTGCTAAAATCCGAGATCCGAGCTCCGAGTTGAAAGTTATGGTTCGAAGAAGTTTTGACTCTTTTCCACAGACTGCTCTTGTGCCCCAAATGAACTTCTAAGGAAGGAGTTAATCCCTCTGGAAGTAATTTGGCGCCAAAAATTTTACCCTTGTTGTTTCGGCTATAACTTTCTCATACAAGCTATGTTTTGCGTCCGAAATAGCTCATTGGATATCTCTCTCCAAGTTATTTTATTTGAGTTGCAAAGATAAATTGTATCTTGCTACACTCTAGTCTCATTGGTTTTGATTGGCTAAAAACGTTGTTTATGGCCTCAAAATCACCCTGCAAGTTAATGACCTTCAAAACCCACCAAATTTCGCATAAAACCAACTATTTTACTGTTTTAATAGCCCTTAAATCTGATTCATTAATCTTAGATTAGGTGAAATCTCAGTCATATATCTACACTTTATTGGCCATTGGCGATCAAATGATTCTTTTGCACGCACACAACACTTTTCCCAACCTGTCGACTCGACTATTGACTATCGACCATCGACTCATTCTCTTGACAACTGATTCACAATACAACACTAAATCGGTCAACCCGACCATCAATCGTTTGTCGTCGAAAATTTTCATTGGAGAATGAAACTCCTCACTAACTCGGTCAATGCTCGACTAGGGACCATTTCCCATTCTTGTTGGCTAATGAAAATAATTCCCTAATTCGGTCGACTTGACCATTGGCCACTTTTGGTCTGATGTGGTAACTGTTGACATGGCATGACACGACATCCTAAGGTATCAACTTGGATGATGTGGCATGACACATGAATGTTGATGTGGCATGACAAGTCATCACCCTTTTTCCTTCGTCGAACATCGATCATTTCTCTTGTACAACCCGAACACCTTGTATAATTGGTCGATGCTCAACCATTAACCCATCAACCATCGACAATTTCTCTTGCATGATCGAAACACTTTGACGAATCAGTCGACGCCTAACCATTGACCCATCGACCATTTCCATTGGAGACTGAAAACACTTTGCCTAATCCGGTCAACCTGACCGTCGACCATCAATGATTTCCTTTGTCCAACTCTAACACTTTGAAAAAAAAAATGCTAAACTCCCAATGAATTTGGACTATTGAGCTCTCGTTGAAAAAAAATGAGCTCGGTCGTCGATCTACCAAATTCATCAAAAATTTCCAACGCCCAACCATCAACCATCGATTGTCGAAGATTTCCTTTGGAAAAACCAAACTCTTCATCAATTCGGCCAACCCGATCATTGGCCCATCGACAATTGACGATTTCTCTTGGTGAATTTCCAACACTTAGAAATTTTGACCCAATCCCCAATGAATTTGGACCATCGATTTCTAGGCCAATATGATCTTGATTTTCAATCGACTCCAACTCCCAAATGATCGAAAATAATCTAGATTGTCGATCTGCTTCAACTCCCAACCACCAAAAATGAATCTAGGTCGTTGATCTCTTGAACCTTCCAAACGACCGAAACCTTATGAATTTTAAATTTATTAAAGTGAATCTGGGTCGTTGATTGCGAGATCAAACGCGATCTCGACTGTGGATTCACCAAACTTCTTGTAACTCTACAACAACCATTAAAACATGAAATTTGACCGTTCCAAGTTAAATTCAACTCTGCAACTTTGCAAATTGGATCCATTGAACCTCTTAAACAGTATTGAGTCCTTTAGACTTGATTTTTTCTCACAAATTTGGGGATTTTTCTTTGATTCTTCTCTGTTTTTCCCCAAATTCATCACAGAAAAATCTACAACAACGAATTTTTCCAATTTGCAATCATCTCGGCCCATAAAAGCTCGTTGTTTGAACCAAAGGCTTTGATACAATATTGTAACGTCCCCCAGCCCAGCTGAGGTCCATTACATGCAGAAAACACATAATTAAACATTATGTTATCTAATTAATTTCTTGTAGTTTATCAACTACGAATTACAACCAAGGTTTCACTATTATCTGTTAGCACTTATTAAGTACATATACAACAATCTAAAAAAAACATGGAATGCAACTAACAACTCATTTCAAAAACATATAAATCATTCTCAATTATAGAGTTAATGCACAACAAATAAACTCATAATGCAGCAAAAACAACATAAAACACTTATATTTTATAAACAATTGTGCAACTGGCTACTTGGGACGAATGTTCCAACCAACCATAGACTTGTTGTTCCAAATCTCAACAGCAAGTCACCCCTAAGTTGGGGCTAGCAATCCACAAAAGTGGGTGGTCTCTCATTGTCCACTCACTACTCAGAAATCCCACAACCCATTGATTTTCTCAGAAAACCATTTCGATTTTCCACCAACTCTCTTCATCTTGACCTGCCCAACCCAAGGAATGTGTCCCTTTGATGGTCTCAGTCCCTTGGGTGTCCCATTCATTTATCAGGGTCTTCTGGCACATGTAACTAGGAATCTCTCTATTGGGAACTCAAAGGAACTCACTACTAAGAAAAATACCAACAAAATCAACAGCAAACACCTGTTGTTGCAATTCAACTCACACAAGAGTTCACTCTTCAGGCCTAACAACCTAGCTCTTCAGTCTTCAGCTCCAAAATGCTCCAAAAACACTCTAGCATGCTCTAGAATTCTCCCTGCATGGATGTTCCATCTCCTAGCTCTCTTTTCTTCTCTCTACTTGTTGTTCATGCTCCAAAAACACTTTAGCATGCTCTATAATTCTCCCTCCATGGATGTTCCAGCTCCTAGCTCTATTTTATTCTCTCTACTTGTTGTTCATGTCCAAAAACTCAATGTGTAAAATTGTTTTAGTTGCCAATACGAATTGTTTTAGCTTCCAATACGAATTTCCTCTCTTTGGCTAACTTGTTTGACTCACACACTTCCCCAAGCTGATTGTACTCATCCCCCATGCTCTAAATAAATATGGGATGTGACTTCTCACATCCACCCTCTTACATGCGTTCAATGATTGGCTTTGGGAACACGCAATCAAAAACTAGAGTTTAATACATAGTCATAATAAAATTCAGGATTGTGGGTGGAATTAATAGACATGGGTAATCCCCCCTTGGACCCATATTAGCCATTCTCTTATACCCTCCCCTTTCTTGTGGATTAATTTATCCCACATCTCTGTCCATGTCCCCTTAGCAGCTGGCATCACATTTTATTATTAAAACTTAGAAATACATTTTGCATATACATCGCTTGGTCATAGCCACATATTATATCTACATTAAGCATTAATTAAACTAGGGATTATAGTGGGGACATTACATCAACCGTTGTCGCCAATTTGTTCATGAAATATTTTGAGAATAAAGCCTTTAGTTCCTTTCCTCCACAACCTAAATTATGGATAAGATTTGTGGATGATACTTTTGTCATATGGTTGCATGGACATGGGAATTAGGGCAAATTTGTTGATTACCTCAACAATTAATTTGAGCACATAAAGTTTAGCATGGAAATTAAAGATAAGGGAAGCCTTCCCTTTTTATATGTCTTAGTAACTAAGAAACCAGATGGGTTGATGGTACACCAAGTATTCAAAAAATATTAATAATGGGCAATACCTACATGCAAAATCTACCCCCCCTCTACATAGAAAGTTGGGGTTCTCTACACTTAAGCAACCATAGCTCTTAGAATCTTAGATGAGGATCATTTTGAAGAAGAAAAATAATGTCTTCTCAAAGTTTTGGAACACAATGGCTTTAAGAAGCGCAAAGGGATTTAGGCCTTTCAAAATTATAGTAAAGATACTAGGAACAAAGATGTCATCAAGGAATCCTTCAAAGTTTTCTCATCAAGTTGCATACAAGGGACTACATTAAAAATTGTTAGGGAATTGAAAAAAAAATATATTGGTGCAACATTCAAAAATATATATGCTATTATAAACTCCTTGAGATCTATTAAAGACCCCATTGGTCCTATGAAAGAGAAAGGTGTAAGCATGATCCCTTTCTCTTATGGGAAACCCTACATTGTTGAAATTGGTGATTCCATAAAGGTTGGGATACAAGAACACATGACGAATATCAAACATAATCGTGTTCAACGATACACATTGGCTAAACATTCAAACAAAATGAAACATCACTTTTGCTTGAGGAAGCTAAAATCTTCGCTAAGTTTGACCATTGCTCCAATAGGAAATTCAGGGAAGTAACTAAGATTGAAAAGAAGTCAAATAACCTAAATCAAAATGATGGATGGAAGATAAGTTGAAATTGGATTATGGCTTTATGCCGACCAGGTGATGTTTAAATCTAATACACAAATAAAAACAAATCATTTAAATCACTAAATATAGTAAACAACTTTTTTTCAAAATTGCTAAAAACAAAATATTTGAACAAATACCTTTACATGGTCAACTAATAATAGAAATAAAAACAAAAACACACTAATCAATTAAATTTGACTTGAAATAAAGTTAATTAACCTCATAAAGTCAACATTGATATATATTAATCAATGAATGATCACTATGTTAGGTATCTAGAGAGATATTGGGGGGCCCGGAGGGCCCATAGTGATAATAGTGAAGGCCACTCAATGTAAGGTGGACTAGATCCACTATATTATTAAATAAGGCCCACTATGGTAGTTAGATATAATAAATGTAAGAGGATTTACTAGAAGGTTCCTACTCTAGAATGATCTTAGGTTGTCGGTAGCACTATATAAATGGGTTCAAGAAATGTAATGGGATGTGAAGAAGAATTATTGTATTTGGAGTTTGTGGCTCATTAGGAGGTTACCCCATCGAAGAGGCAAGTGAACAGGAGAGGATCCCTTCCATAATAGTATCCATTGTATGATATTTCCCTACCTCAAGGGTTTTCTTATAATAAAGTGGTGGTTTTCTATATTGTTCCATACATCTTGTGTGGTGATTGTATTCGGATATCTTTGGCACTATTTTGGTATTTATCTTCATATCTATCGTGTACTTAACAATTGGTATTAGAGCACTTTCCTTGGCAAGAAGTGTGGGCATTTTTTATTTTT
>SNQJ01S0249772.1:0-12910 GCA_010110895.2 Picea sitchensis | reverse complement strand
AGGGTTTCTCTTGCTTCCCGAAGTCTTCTATTCTCGTCAGGTTCACACGTGGGGGTAAATACCTCCCGCAGCTACCATAATATTACCACATAGTTCAGAGGTGAGAGGAGGAGATGTTGCTGAAACAAGAAAAGGAAAAGAAATGGAAGACTCATCACTCAGTCAACCAACATCCAAGAAGAGAAGAAAACTAATATTTACTAATGAAACTGAGGAGACCCAAGCTCCCAGTAAACTGCGCACCATGTCCTCTACTAGGAGATTTCCCATACCCACAATTCAACCAGTCCTTGTTGAATGTGAAAACCAGGGGATTGATGAAAATAAAGTGGAAATAAGTGAGGAAGATGCAGATATTAAGGATGTGAAACAACAATTAAAGAAAGATAAACATTTCATAGCCCAATTCTATTAAGAAAACAAAGAATTGAGGAGGAAACTAGCATAAAGAATTCCTGAAACACCAGCATCATAGAGTCAAGCAGGTCAGGGACCTCCTACCTCACCAAAAAGAGGAGAAAATAATATAAATTGACTGAAAAAACAACTAAGAGAGGCTCAAGATGTGATCATTGAGCTCAGGTTGGAAAAAATGATATTAGAGGAAATAATCATGAAACATTTCAAGGAATGCGGACCAGCTATTGACGATGCATGTCTAACTCTCTCTGATGCTCAATCAAAATTGAAAAGAAATGAGGTTTTGGTGACACAGGTGAGGAGTTTGAAGACACAAAATTTGTCATTAAGAGGGACAAATAGGGCCTTACAACTGCAAGTGAGTTTGGAAAAGGACGCTATGGGAAAATTGAATGATCCCATCCTTTTCTTCCAACTGGATTCGCGCACGCAACCTCGTTATGAAGATGCACCATGTGAAATCACTGGTATATTTTGCATCCAACATTTGCGTAGAAAAAACCATAATTTACTGGAAAATGGCGACAGTGTTTTCCAGTGATACACATGATGATTCATCATAACCGTTTGGTTATGATATTCTAAAATAATTTATGATTGTAAATAACATCTCAGGTAGTTTATGATTGCCAGATCGAATTTCCTATTTTTGGTAAATTTTGTAGAGGTTGTTGCTCTCTTTGAAAACAACTGAATCCATAAATATAGGAGAGTAGTTCAAATCCTAGCAGCTAAGTGTAGCTTTAATTTCTATATATAGGGACTATTTTGATGTAAAAAGGGGTGCGCGAGAAAAAGTACAAACATTTTGATCTTCTTTGTAATTTCCTGAACCTAAAGAAATACAAATGCAGAAGTCCTAAGTTCCTTAAAAAAAAATTCTAATGGTGGTGATCTGAATCTTGTACCTTTCTTTGTATGTATTTCCTGTGTTCTCATATTCATTTGCACTTCTCTTTTCTTCAAATTGGTAAATTTTAAAGTCCATAATTCATCTAATGGTGCTCTAGACTGAACCAATTTAAATTATGTTTATCTTCTCAGCTAAGATCAAAATTCATCCGTTGTGATGCTCTGATTCAGTTGTATGTTTCTTTTTTCTTTCACCCTACATAATCAAAATAAACAATGAAGTTCATCGCCTTATTTAGCCTTTATTCCTCTAAGGAATTCTATCTACCAAGCTTTGTTTTCTTTGTTTTCATGGGTCGACTCCATAGCCCTAGAAACACTATCTTTTGTCAGCATACCTTGAAAAATTATCTTAAAGTTATAAATCTAGCCATTATTTTAAAGCAACTTGTTTATCAAAGATCAAGTCTCATAGAGAGCCCTCTCTAGATTGGAAAGGCTAGTTTCCAGTTTTAAAGTTAGTTTGTAGGTTACCTTTGTAGATTTTTTTTTTATCCCAACAATTTACTCAGTGTTAACAAGACACATTAACCCTTTAGTGATCTTGGCATAATTAGCGACAAAACGCCGAAGAAAATTCGCTTTCCCCTATAAGCTATGAAGTTGGAGTATTGTGCACGGGGGAGGAAATTGAACTATCTCCTAAACCTTGAGAGGATCGACCATGATCCTTTTTGTCTATACAATGAAACCTAAAATATGACCTGACATCACACAGAAATTACACTTGTTAGGATTCAAGCGAATCCTACAGTAGCGACATCGCTCAAAGATTAGTCATAGATGGGCAGGATGATCAGATCTCTTGCGAGAACGTGATGATAGATCATCGGGGTACACCTCGAATATGTGTTTGAGTTTGTGAAAATTGAATTACATGGCCTGCTGAAAGGTAGCTCCAACATTATTTAGGCCAAAAGGAATCTTTCAATACACGAAGGTACCCCAAGGACAAATAAAAGACATTTTATGTTGGTCCTCGGGTTTGATTTGAATATGATTTTATCTTGAAAAATCGTCCATGAATGAAAAGGCTTCGCAACCTGCACATTCATCGACAATCTGATCGATAAATGGGGTTGGGAAATTGTCTTTTGGGCATGCATTATTCAAATCACGAAAATCCATAAAAATGTGAATCATGCCTTGTTTCTTGTTGACAAGAACCGGGTTCGAAATACATTCCATCAATTGTATGGGGTAAATAAAACCATCGTTGAACACTTTTTCTACTTTTGTCTTGATTGTTGCCTCTTTTCGAGGATCGACTGGACCAAGCTTCTGTCAAACCAGTTTTGCATCAGGATAAGTTGTGATTTCATGTTCGAAAATTCGTGGGCCAATACCTAGAATATCCTCGGAAGAATAGGAAAAATCTTCGCGCAACTCCTTGAATAGCTCGGTGTAAGTTCAAACCTCTTTGGGGGAGCAATCTGCTCCAACAAAAACATTCTCCACGACTCCAGGGGTTTTGGAGATATCGATTGGAATCATTGTAGAAATTATTTCCATGTTACCCTTGGCATAAACTTTGTGTGTAACCAGAGGATTGATAGAACAAGGACAATCTCCATTCATGGTCAAAACAAACTCTCTCTCCTCCATTCTCCTAAGCTTAGGAAGAAAATAAGATCTATGATGTAGATCATCCCAAGGTATATCGAGACGAGTCATTTCCTAGAGAATCGCCTCATCAGAGAGAAAGACTGAGTCTAAAGGATATTGAGTGGTGAGAGAATACTGAGCCAAATAGGCTCGAGAAATGGATCTAACTCATGTGAGGGAGTCGGATCTATTTTGGCTGAGGCTTGTTGGACAATGTTGTACACAACCTTGGCCACAAATAAGGGCATGGCCATTGCAATATTCCCTATCCCTTCCATCGAAGCTGATGGGGAAGGTAAAGTACATGGATCATGAAATTAGATCATTCTAAAATATGACACTTGCAAAACCACAACCCTTGGTTGGTTGGGAACAACCGATATAAGCTTGAAATTATTAGAAGGAGGGGGTTAATCAAAGGTTCCCATCAATGATGGAAACAAACTGACACCTAAGTTGATGGTGCCAGGCTGTGGCTTATCAATCATCGGGATTGTGGAAGACCCCGATGAAGGGTCAAGATAATAAAAGGAAAACTGGTCGATGGCCACAATTCGGCCTTCATGCAGAAAGAACAAGACCCAAAAAATCATGGTAACCACCACATGCATCGTATATGTCCAGCTATTTCCTAACAAATTATTGTAGTCGAGAGGCGCATCGACCATTTCAACTTTGACACACACATTTTTACCCCCTAACTGCATGGGAAAAGAAATAATTATTCCATGTGGTCTAAACAATTGACCATCAAAATCCGTAAGCAATATAGGCGACATAGACAACTTAGGCTAGCCAATGGCCTTCCAACACGCCAACGACATCAATCAAGTCGAGTCACCCTTATCAACAACTGTACGGAAAATGTTCCGCGTAAAATATTTCGTGGTATAAGACACTGCTATCTGAAATGCAACGTGGTGAGGAAGACGTGTTTTTTAGTCAGTTGGATCGAAAATGATCGCTCTTGGGTTACTATTCTCTACTGCTCTCAAGGCGGAAAATGAAGCTTTTCTCTATGAGGGCAAACTCTAGAGGACTTCTAGAGAAGACATTGCATAAGGGGTCTATGCTAGATCCTCCACAACGTAGTAGTTCTGAGTGGCCCTCATGTTTGGATTATGGGAAGCCTTCTTAAATGCACCTTTTGGCATGAGAGTCATTGTTTCTCCCACCACCTTCTCAATTTGGAGAGGATTCGATGGGTTAGTGGCCTCCTTGCCCTTATCTACAGATTCTAGCATTCCGTAGTCATGAGTCATGTTTGGTAAATGAGCATTGCCATTCATCATGTAAATGTTTGCGGTCGGGTTGTTATTGGTAGGCGCGAGGGGTCCTTGACTTCCCCCTACCACACTTGTGGATGAGAAATCCTGAGCCATATTTTTCCCTTTTGGAAAAGGGTTCATCAACACAACAGTTTTTTGTTGCGCTAATAGCTTCTGGGATTCTGCAAGATGAGGGCATAGGTGAGTCAGGTGGTCTTTTGTGCAGAGATTACATGGATAATTCGACTTCTTCTTCTCCATTTTTCCCACACCAACATTATTTCCATCCTTTTTATCCCCTTTACACTTCTTATTTCATTGTTTCTTCTTTCCATCGGTCTGTTGGTTAGCCTTGGTATTCGTTGACTGTACACTATGTACATCCGACTTCTGGGTAGGGGGAACAACTGAACTCGGAGTCTGGCTGGCCACAGTCTGTTGTATCGACAATTGTTGCAACTGATTTGACAACAGATCCATGGACTTGCTTTGCACTGAGCCCACAATGCCATCGACGTGGGGCCCGTGATTTTGTTTTTCCTTATTGAAAGTATATCATGGTGCATATGGAAAGATCTCGTAGAGCATGCCAGACTTAGAGTAGATCAGTTCTAGTTGTTGGGCTCTCATAATAGAATCCTCTTTTGAAAATACCCCAGAATTCACTACGTCCTTGGATATACATGGAACCAAATACTTCAATAACCACTCAAGCAAGAAAGCAGAAGATTAAGCTCTTTCTTTGTCACCATTCTTGGATATGATTAGATATGTGGTTGGCCTTGGTTTTCTCAAAGTTGGACAGTAGTTCAGTGTCGACATCGTATCTCACAGGTAACTGGAAATGGTTCAATAAGACCATCACCAAGTCATTAAAGTAAGAGTACCTCCAGCGATCGAGCTCAATATACCACTTCACAACACCCCCTATAAGAGTGCGTTAAAAAATGCGCAATTGAACATAGTCATCTTGTAGTGAGTTTGACGAGAACTACAAGTGAAAGGTAGTCACATGATCACCTGGATCTTCACTAGGCTTGACATCAAATTTTGGAATATCCGAAGGCAACTTAGTTGGCATGGGGGGCCAATGTGGATCGTGACAGATCGGGTCATTCAGTAATCTCGACAAGTCTGGAAAATGTAGAGTTTCCAAAAAGGGTAGTTTCGGTTGTGAATTATTTACAGGAAAAGAGGGCCTTGGGTTTTGAATGGCACCAGGTTGCCAGGAAAGGTTGGAACGTTGGCTAGGATTTTGGTAGAAATCATGGCCTTGACCAGCAAAATGAAATTTCATCTGTTGAGGTGTCATCAACTGAATCCTTAAATTGGATGACATATCCTGTGTAGGGATTGCTCCCTGCATTGTGTTCCAAGGACCTTGGAAGGAGATGCCCCCGACAGATCTGACGGGCATGGGTACAGGGCCTTGCCTGGGGTTCCATTGAGTATGGAAGTGGTTACCTCTGACCGACATCCCTTGCGAGGGAAACGAGCCCTTCCAAGGATTCCAAAGACCCTATGTGGAGTATACTCCAGCCGTCGCTCCCTATGAAGGAATGGTACCTTGCACCAGGTTTTGTTGACCAAAGATGGGGTTTCCCCTAGTCAAGAAAGTGGTCGAAGAAAAAGTGTTGTTCCCAAATGCACCAAACAAAGAGAACGACATAGATCCCACTGACGTTGTATAAGATGAAGGTCCTAAACTGCCTCCACAAAACAAGCTATAATTAGTATTAGGCCCGATTGGCTGTTGAAAAGCAACATCGAGTGAAGGGGATGGAGGAGGTATATGACCCCGAGCGTAAGGGATAACATTAAAAGGGAAATTAGTTCCCATGATTGACACTTTCAAGGGAGAGTTTGAGCTCCCTCACCCCAAAACCATGGTCTGTAAGGTAAAGTAAGAATTGAGTTCGTATCAAATCCAGACATCTCATATGAGAAGGGAGCGCCCATCGCATTTTGAGTAAACAAAATAGTGGTCGAAGTCATTAAAGGTATTGTACCATTGTCTGAAGTAGTGGGAGTTGGGAAAACTGAGGTCCTGACTGGTGAAGGTGGGGGAGGAGTTAGGATTCCCCCTCTAGTAGTAGTCGTAACAGGAGTATGGGGACTCCTAGAAGAAGTAGCAGCATTCGCTTCCATTGCCGCCAGTAGAAATAACTGGTGCTTAGAAGATGTCACCTCGGGGGGGTGGGGGGACAATATGAATCAATATCGACACCGATAAGTTGGTACTCGGAGGATTGGATGGCATGAAACCTTTATTTTCAAGGTCAGTAACGATGGATTCCTCTGGAGCCGGAAATTCACCTCTCAGAGCAGGCTTTGGCATAGTTTCCTACGGCCTAGTCGCTTCAAATGATCCTTTTTGATCAAGTCTTTGCCTCAACAGTGGCGGAGGAAGCTCCAAAGTAACTAGTGACAGGACCTGAAGCCTTCGTGACTGACGGATCTTTTGATATTCCACTTTTTGAAATTATCAAATGACACAGTAAGGCTTGACTAGCGTAGAACACAAACTAGTGGGAAGGATGGTTACGCCAATTGACACTAGAGAAAATAAACGATGCAAGTTAAAATCGAACACAGAAGCACCCTCCAGGTATATTGTGAGAAGTGTCATCTGATGTACACCCTAGGTATCATAGTATACTCCTACATTCACCTATGTAAGTCCATGAAATATGGGAAACTAGGTTTCCAACTCCCAGTCAGTCACCAAGCGGGTACAACCGACAGTCGGAAAGATCGTAATGAGTAGGATAACAAGTCTGATGCCCTTCAAGGGTGTCAAAAGAAATAGGTTTGGAAGAAAATTGAGGATATCGAATGGATTCTAGGTCCATGAAAGACCCTCAATATACAATCCCCACTATGTTCAGTCCAACTTTGGAGGAGTTATCTCCTCTGCCTTTCCTCACACGACCTCGTGTTTATTCCCTATGTTAAAGGGGGGTCCCGACTAACTCTTACGACACTGGAATTAAAAAAATCCCTATCTCAAACTTTAATGTTTGTTTTAAAGTGTCCTTGAAGAGTTTCCTCTTCACACCTAATTCAAGGCCCTAAAACCCTAAACTAGTCGGTGAACCCTACAAACAGAAAGTCTAATATATTTTAAGTTAATCATTAATTTTAAGGCTTGATTTACGCAAAGGGTGCAGTAGTCCAACTAATGGTGTTATGAAGAGATGAATAAGGAAGAGAACTTTAAAGCATTTGAAAGCAAAATATACTTTGAAATTAAAACAAAGCTTATAAAAACTATTTGTCAAAATTCAAATTTTCTAATCAATATTTCAAGATCTTGTAAATGAAAATTTCCTAAAAAATGTTTTTGTTTGACTAAGAAAAACTACTTGTATTTCAAGAAATCGAAAAAAACTTTGAAACAAAGACTCTTTTCTCTTTTTCAAATAACAAGCTTGACTACTTTACCAAACTAAATGCAAGAAAATAAATTATTTTTTAATTTAATTTTTCGAACTTCTCTAACAAGAAAAACTGAAGTCAAAACGTTTTTTGTTTTGAAAGAAACAGGAATAAAGAGAAAAATGAAAACAAAATTGATCAAGATCCTAAGCCAATTGGGGATCGCAGGGATTCAACCTAGAAACCAAAAGGAGGATATAAGACTTGAAATCTCGCTCTAAACCTTTTAGGGAAAACAAAGTAAGACTAAGGAACAAGTTAACCAAAACTTTAACCCAATCTATGGCCAAAGACAAAGACTCTGACTATTTCAAGAAAGTCCTGAGAAGTCTGAACTTCTATCAGAAAAGAGACAAATTCTCTCTTTGTTAAAAAAACACTTTCAAGACACAGGTTTTTTGATCAACAGCCTGTGTATGTATGCGGGTTGTCTACTATGCAGAGCACGTATGTATGCGGGCTGACCCAAAACAGGGCACGTATACCTCTAAGACTTTTCAAAAAATAAATATACAAGGCAAACTAACAGGGCAGGGAAAGCTAGTATGCACCTTGCAGGTGACCAGAAACCCTTGAAAGACTTAGTAAACTTGAATGAAACTCAAAAGGAAAAAAAGAAGCTAATCAACAACCCAAAAATCCTCCCTAGAAACCCTAGAGAGACTCCCTAGTGGAGTCACCAATTCTATTAGCGGGAACCATTTGTTGGCACAGGGGAAAACCCAGGGTTCAACACTACAACAATGCACCAACAAAGCCCTAACTACCGACCCTTTCGACAACACCTGCGAAGCAGATGAAGTCTCACCCAAGGTAGAGGCAGGGGTGGTTGCAGGACTCCAATGTCTGCAACCTTAGCTGGGACACACATCTGTGATTGTAACACCTTAACATAGCAATTAACAGTTACAGTTAGCTAATATTCAACCTTAGTTTATAGCGCATCTAAACCCTAACAACAAATCAACGTAGTATTTATACATATCCAATAGATTCACGTACTAAGCATACAAACATAGATCATATCTAGCATTTATTCACATTATTCAGCACTAAGCTACCATATTAGATCCTTCTAAGAATACATCAGTGCACTAAGCATTCAATCACATATACAAGAGAACAACCATAAAGCACATAGAAACCACAACACAAGATATACGTGGTTCACCCCCACCCTAGGGATACGTCCACCAACTCTTCTTCTTTATTTATTTATGTCAATCTTCTACATGCACATAGCCATGATATCTTACTCCATAGAGGATAGGAGATCTGTGCACCTCGCTAGATCCTCCTTCCCTGAAGTACAACAAAAATCCTTCCATGGTCTCTTCCAATCACTTGCACTTAGCTTTGCAAGTCTCACCCAGTATGAACAAAGCAATTACAATTACCACTCGTACTTAGCATCACATACTTGTCCCTCCTTTGATCACATAGATCGAAATCTAGCACTTAGCACACTGTGGCCTCTTCTTACATCACCTAGCTATATATTTATACATTACAAAATGGTCCTAAACATGGGTGAACCCATGGGCCGATATCCCCATTTCTGTTACATAATCCCAAAACCCAAAAAGCCCTAAAAAGGGGTCAAGATCCCATGATCTCTGCTTCGACTTGCGCTCTGTCTTTGATAGCCTGTCGAAGTCCCAAAAGTAGGTCAAACACGATAAATGATCCTCAAAAATTGGTCAAGGGCTGAAATTGTGGAGCAAGCGTATGTACACGGGTTATCTAGTATGCATCAAGCATATGTGTGTGGGTAGTAGTGCAACAGGGCACGTTGATCCGAATTATTTTCGGCACAAAATGAGAGCGAAATAAATGTATAGAGATATCTCAGATATCCAATAATATAACATAAATGTATCAGAGATGCAACCATAAAAACAGAGATACAGTAATACACAATTTTCTATTAATGAGTGAAAATGTACAAAGACTGTAAAAACACAGAGTGAAAGACTCGCTATAATGGTGGCATCTTATCTCTGAGAAGAGATGTATCCGCTACCCGTATTCTCAAGAACATGATTTTACAATGAGGCTCCAAAGACATTTTTATCATAAATAAAGTACAAAACCCTAACCCCAAAAGATGAAAGGACAACATTTTTGTGTACCCCGTTTTGGATAATTTGGTGTATCAACTTCTCGAGGGCATAACTTTGTCATAGGATCTTTGTTTGGGAAGAACGATAGCTTGTTGGAAAGGTATCATCGAGGAGATTAATTTTGGGGGCTCAATTAGAGACTTAAACTATAATTAATAAGATCGATCCAGAAAACCTTCATTTAGGCCCTCAAAATGGCCCCGAAAGTTAAAAACTGCTAAAAATAGTAAATTGCCAAAATTGTCAGAAAATTGTTTTGAGCCAATTGGAAAAGGTGGGTGGCCACTGATATCCACCTATATCAATCCTCCATCCTTAGGAAGAAATGGTATCCATTGCATTGAGTTCTTGGGGGAGAGGGGAAATCGATTGAATCTTGGTGTGCTGCTTTTCTTGCTGGAGACATTGCGCCGTGGAAGGCTGTCATGAACCTGTTGTTGGCGGGGTTGAATCTATTCAACTAGTCGGGCTACATGATATGTCTGGGTGCAGAAGGAATATTTTCATGTTGCTACATTATTTTCAACCTTCTTCTATTGGATAGAAGGTGTTTGGGCTGAGGCTGTAGTGGTTGCAGTATCCTTTTGTTGACCCTTTGAACAGATTGTGAAGAAGTTGAATTTTGTAGATTAGATACTACCTTGCGACATTGTTTAGGTGGGACAATAGTTGGAACTACCTCTGATATTTTGTAGAGATGACCCCCAAGAGTAACAATGACACTATAGGGTATAGACTCATAGATAGCATGCCGGTTCCACATATATGGCTGGCCCAAGAGAACATCACAGACATCCAGCAAGGAAACATCACATAATACCTCATCCTTGAAGGGTTGGATGTCGTATGAAAATTGACATTGTTGGTTGACACAAAGATCTCATCCCTGGCGAAACCACCCAATGTTTTATGGTTGTGGGTGTGGTGTTGTTGACAATCCCAACTGTTTGACGACCTTTGCTGAGATGATGGTATTTTGGCTTCCGCTATCAACAACAAAATGCAGAGGGGTCCCCTTCACCCACATATGTGAATGAAAAAGGTGCTCCACCTCTTTAGGATCGGTGGGTTCTTCTAGTTGAATTGATGTGGTTGAGCCCCTGCTAAATTGTAATTATGTTTATAGGCTAGTGAGCCAAGTGTTTATAAGTTGGAAGACTTATGTGTTTATTAGGCCAGAGAGCCCAGATGCTAAGGCCAATGAGCCTGATTTTGTATATGTAAATACTCACATCATTAATAAAATTACATCGCTGCATGTAGAATGACCACGAACAAAGAGTTATGGGGTACTAGGCTCCACTAGGTAGGGAAAGGGAAGGGGCTAAGTGTCTAGGAATAGGGGCTAAGCTAGAGGGCTTACCTCTAAAGGAATAATATAATATTATTATTTCCTAGAGGCTAAGTTTTAACATAACCACATTTTCCTAAGTTCACGAGGAAGGGAACGAGTGTTAAGTGGAGCTCATGCAGCTTCAGGAAGACATGTGTCAACCCGGGCGCATGCAGCTTTAAGGTGGGAAATTCAACTCATTGGGGGTTCCCTCACCATTCTCGCGATGGTCACCACTCTGGAAGTCAACCATAATCCCCATTGATACATGTACTGAGATAAGAAGAGCCTTGACATAGCCAACCATTGCCTCCATCATCGATCTCTGCAATTTTTGAACCCGCACACCTGTTTTATGAAGATAATCATTTTTCCTGTGAAGCATAGCACGACTGCGTAGTGTCTGAGCCATATCAGACGTTATCCTTTGTTGTTTCTATCCATGTTTTCTCTGGACTGGTGTGCCTTGCTATCATTACTAGATCCATACCCAATTTTTGATGCGGAGGTTACCCGTTAGACTTAGGAGTTGGATAGAAGAGGTAGGTTCTCAGGCCTATGAGCAACTCTCTCCGGAGGGAGTCCCGTAGTAGCTACAATACTCTAAGACTTCCAGTCCAGCCTGTTGTTGAAGCCCTAGAAGGGAGTTGGATAGATGATGGACTTGTGATAGTGAAGGTGTACACTCCTGGGGTGGGATAGGCATCTGGGGAATGAGAGTTTGTGGGTTGCGGGCGTAAGTGGCTCCTGGGAGAAAATCCTTCCTGTCGATCTGTGTGACTTTCCTATTGTCCTTGCTAATCCTAGGAATCCCTTGCTCGATGGAGTTTAGTCCCAACTCGGGGGTTACCCACTGCTGAGTGTGATGAGTAGTGTGGTCTAAGTCTGGGAGGTTCGTGGAAGGTCTACACACAATTGGTGGTCATCTATTAAAAGATAAGTACCAAATCTATGTTCTCTCTATGATGTTTATCTTGAAATCAAGTTATAATTTTATTAGAATTGTCTGTATATATTGCATGTATGTTTTAATGTTGTTTTTGCATGAATAGGTGTATGAAAAAAATGCTATAATTGTTTAAATTACATTAGATAGATATGTATATAAATATATATGGTATCATAGCATGAAATTTATTTGGTGGAATGGCCTGGCTTGTTGGTTTAAGGCTAGGAATGTCACAAAATGGTATCAAAGAAGAAATTAAAAGATACAGTTGTTTAGGTAGAATTCCTCGACGGAGGTTTGAGGGTTGGGGACGTTACAAAATGGTATCAGAGACATGGTTTCGACACTGAGCCTGGATGAACCATGTTAGTGGTTAACGAGACAAAGGTTTTAGAGTGAATTGTTGTAGAGAGAGACAAAACTTGAAGTTCAGAGTGTCACTGGGACTATGCTCAGAAGCTCATGAGGTATAACGGTTTATGGGATGGAAACATAGAAAGAATCCACAAAAACCATTGTGTTGGGCTGCGAGGTTTAAATATTGGGGCGTAGAATCTATTCGGGAGAAGGCAGACCCTTCAAAGTTGTCATATTTAGAAAAGGTGTAAGAAAGTTAAACCCTAAGTACTTCGGACTTTGCGACTTTGACGAATTTTATGTGTGATAGAGAAGAAGGGGTCGAAGCCCGAAGTTTCAAAGTTCTGGAGAGGATCTACACCATAGATTCGGGGAGAAATTCTTGACTGTTGGCCCTTGGTGATACAGATTATTTTCGGCACGAAATGCGAGCGGAGATATAATAAAGAAATGAACAGAGATATCACAGATATTCAATAATATAACATGAATGTATCAGAGATGC
>SNQJ01S0249771.1:0-12910 GCA_010110895.2 Picea sitchensis | reverse complement strand
ATTACATGCTTCACATGTGGAAAGAACGGGCACAAGTCTTACGAGTGTCCAGATAAAAAGAAGGACATTGGAGAAGCTCACATTGTCGAGGCACAGAGGCGGGATGTTGAGGAAGAAGACGCTGAAGGCGGAAGATCGTTGATGATGCGAAAGGTCCTTTTGACACTCGAGAAGGAGGTGGAGAGTTCAGTCCAAAAGACCAGACTTTTCAGGACTTCTTGCAAGACCAAGGACAGGGTATGCAAGGTCATTGTAGACAGTGGTAGCACGGATAATCTCGTTTCTACAGAGATGGTAGAGAAGCTGGAGATGGAGATGATTGATCATCCAAGCCCATACAGAGTTTCGTGGCTATAGAAAGGACACCAGGTAACTGTCACTAAACAGTGTTTAGTTGAATTTAAAATAGGTGGATATAATGATAAGATCTTATGTGATGTCATTCCTATGGATGTTTGTCATCTATTGTTTGGTAGACCATGGCAATATGACAGGAATGTGATTCATGATGGGAGAATGAACACATACACCCTAGAGAAGAATGGGAGGACACACATGTTGCTTCTAATTAAGGATAAGGAGGTGAAGCCGGAGGTAAGAAACACAGTACTTCTCATGAGTGGGAAGGAACTTCTTACGGAGGTTAAGAAGAAGGAGGATCCACAGTTCATAGTGGTCAGAAAGCCTAGAATTGTTCTGACTAGCACGAGGATGGATGATTTGCCAGAAGAAGTTCAGGAACTACTGGAAGAGTTCGTTGACATCATAGTGGATGAACTACCTCGTTCGTTGCCACCGATCAGAAGTGTGAGTCATCAAATTGATCTCATACCAGGAGCCAATTTTCCAAACAAAGCCGCGTACAGATTGACGCCGTGAGAGAATGAAGAGGTTAAAAGGCAAGTCCAGGAGTTGTTGGATAAAGGTTTGGTCAGGGAAAGCTTGAGTCCATGTGTTGTTCCAACAGTACTTAGTCCGAAGAAAGATGGAGGCTGGAGGATGTGTACTGACTCAAGGGAGATTAACAAGATAACCATCAGGTACAGATTTCCATTGCCAAGGATGGATGATCTGATGGATTGCTTAAGTGGAGCAAAATATTTTTCAAAGATTGATTCGAAAAGAGGTTATCATCAAATCCGCTTGAGAGAAGGTGATGAATGGAAGACAGCATTCAAAACCAACGAAGGGTTATATGAATGGCTTGTTATGTCGTTTGGCTTAACAAATGCACCGAGTACCTTCATGAGGTTAATGAACGAAGTCCTGAGGGAGTTCATCGGAAAATTTGTCATTGTGTATTTAGATGACATACTGATCTAAAGTAAAATAGTGGCAGAGCATCTGAAGCATTTGGCTACAGTGATGCAAAAGTTACAGCAGGAGAAGTTGTTGATAAATATGAAGAAGTCCTCATTCATGAAGACAAAACTCATTTATTTGGGGTTTGTTATTTTGGCAAATGAGTTGAGGATGGATCCAGATAAGGTGGAGGTGATCAAGAATTGGCCATCACCGAGGAATATATTTGAGGTGAGAAGTTTTCACGGATTGGCTAGTTTCTACCGAAAGTTCATCAGGAATTTCAGTGGAATTAGCGCAGCAATGATGGACACAGTGAAGAAAAGACACGAGTCTTTTCACTGGACCGAGGAACCCGAAAAGAGTTTCAGTCTGCTGAAAAGGAAGATCACGAAATGACCGGTTTTGGTGTTGCCGTATTTCCAGAAGACATTTCAAGTGAAATGCGATGCAAGTGGATTTGCAATCGGGGCAGTCTTAAGTCAAGAAGACAGGCCAATCATAGATTTCAGTGAGAAGCTGAATGAAGCGAAATTGAAGTACTCCACTTATGATAAAGAGTTTTATGCTATCAACCAGGCGTTGAAGAAATGGAGGCATTACTTAATCCCGAAGGAGTTTGTTTTATACAGTGATAATCATGCACTGCAGTTTGTGACTCAATAGGAGAAGTTGAATCAGAAACATGCCAAATGGGTTGAGTATATGCAGAATTTCACTTTTGTGATAAAATATATTTCTGGTACTGCTAACAAAGTTGTCGATGCTTTGAGCAGGAAGTGTTTGCTATTGCAGGAGTTCAAACTCAAAACGTTTGGTTTTGATAATCTCAGGAACATGTACGCAGATGACCCAGATTTTAAAGAGGCATATGAAGCAGCTGAGAATCCAGTTCTCAGAGACAGAAGCTAATGGATAGAATACATTATCCAGGAGGGATTACTGTTTAGAGGTAATCAGATGTGTATTCTGAAATGCTCTATGAGGGAGAATTTGTTGAAGGAGAAACACAGTGGAGGATTAGCAGGGCACTTTGGTCATGACAAGACATTCGCAAAGCTAGATGAGTCATATTTTTGGCCAAGAATGCGAGCAGATGTCAAGAGATTTGTGGACAGATGCAGAATTTACCAGCATTCGAAGGGAAGAAAACAGAATGCAGGGTTTTATCAACCATTTCCCATACCAGAGAGGCCATGGGATGCAATCAACATGGATTTTGTGTTGGGCTTGCCAAGAACACAAAGAGGTTGTGATTCAATCTTTGTGGCGGTGAATATATTTTCCAAAATGGCACACTTCATTCCATGTCAGAAAACCAGTGATGCAACTCACATTGCAAATTTGTTTTTCAGAGAAGTCATTCGACTTCATGGCTTACCAAGGAGTATAGTTTCGGATCGAGATACGAAGTTCATAGGGAATTTTTGGAGGACCTTATGGAAGAAGCTAGGAACTAACTTGTTGTTTAGTTCATCTTATCATCATCAGACAGATGGGTAGACAGAAGTGGTAAACATAATTCTGGGAGACTTACTGAGGAGCCTAGTGATAGAACACCACAGCTAATGGGATAGTATATTGTCGCAGGCAGAATTTGCGTACAATGACTCAGTGAATCGGAGCACAGGCCAGAGTCCATTTCATATTGTTTATGGCATGCAGCCGAGAGGAATCTTTGAACTGAGAGATTCATAACAGACTGCGACTAGGAGCGCTAGTGTAGAAGAATTCGCAGAGGTGATGAAAGAACTTCACAGCCAGGTGAAGGAGCGATTGCAGAATTCAAGTCAAGAGTATAAACGTAGAGCAGATCAGCATAAGAAACAACTTCAGTTTGAGGTTGGTGACTTGATTCTGGCACATTTGAGAAGAGAAAGGTTCCTGAGAGGAACATATAACAAATTAAATATGAAGAAAATCGGACCGTGTAGGGTCTTGAGGAAGTTTGGGATGAATGCTTATGAGATTGAATTACCCGATGGGATCGAAATTTCTCCGATATTCAATATCTCAGATTTGTACCCATGTAGAGCTGAAGAAATAGAGACTGGAGATGAGCAGCCAGTGATCCAGTGGACAAATCAAATTCCAGTTGCAGATAAGACGCAGATGGAGTGCATACTGGACCAGAGAGTGAGCAAGAGGACCAGGCGAAAACAATACTTTGAGTATCTGGTCAAATGGAAGAACCATCCAGTTGAAGATGCCAGCTGGGAGAACGAAGCGAAGATCCAGAAGCATGGACAGACCGTGCGTGACCTCATGGATAGGAGCCCATGAAATGTTTCAAGCAAGGGAGTATGATGGAGGAGCATCGCCAACATCAAGCGAGCCAGTGCGGAAACAAAAGACAACTGGACAAGCCAGCACAAATTTTGAAATTTCCTTGAAGTTGATGCACGATCTTAAATGAAGTCATTAGGAAGAAGCGCAGTTGTATAATGTAAATGTACCTTGAGCAATTCGCTCTCGTCCTTAGTAGGTAGAAGGCATTTAAAGTAGTTAATGAAGGTAGATAGAATTTAATTCTAGATTAGACAGTTTTAGAGTACAAGAGGGAAATGGGATATAGACACCCTCATTGTGCATTGTAAGTTAGTTAGGAGCCTCGCTGAGAAGAGAAAGAGCATGCAGAGAGTTGTGTAAGAACACCCATGTACAGACATTTGGATTAATAGAAAGAGATTGATTCAAATTCATGGTTTTGTGTTGTTCTCTGTGTATTGATGTTGAATGATATGCTCATGAATGTTTGCTTCCTGTTATACATTTTCTTTATATGTTGTGTATATGATTTCATGCTTTGAGTTTGAAGTCTGAAAGGGTGAAGGAATGAGTTTCAATTGTTTCTCTATCTAAATAAGGTTCCTGCAAGGAGTGTGGTTGAAGTGTTTGCAAGGAGTGCATTGACAAAGGGTTCAGATAGGGTTTCTTTTGTTCTCATTCATCTCAGGAGTGCAGTCGAGCACAAGAGCCGTGCAAGGAGTGCGCAAGCCGAGTGAAGTTCAGGGTTGCGAACCTGAGCAAAACATTTAGAGACTGTTGCTACAGATGTGTGCAAGGTCTAAAGGATTCAACACCTGAAGGTTGTTGAATGTCTGCCACAAGGAGTGTGTGCAAGGCTCTCTGAAAAATTCAGAGTTGGGAAAGCTCAAGAAGGATAAAGCCTTCGAATTTGTTGAAGGACAACGCAGATAAGTTGTGCCTTGAATATTTAAGCAGGCGTTGTAATTTTACGCCACATGTGGACGAGTTCCGCAGAGGAACACTTGGTCATTCGCTGAAATCACCAAGGAAGGACGGACGGTCGGAATTCTCCTAGGAGAATTCACAAATTTCCGTGGGCCGTTGGATCTCGAGGAGGAGCAGGAAAGTTATAGTGGAAGCGTCGAAAGGGTCAAAGCTCAAGAGGGACAAGGCTGTTGATCTGAGCCACAAGGACCATTGGATCCACACGTGGGTTCGCATATCGGGGTTTCGTGGGTTGAAACTCCGTAAGCATAGTATGAGGAATCATGATACGTGATATCCCGAAAGTCTAAAGGAATAGTGTGGGGCCACAAGGGTCAGCGGGTAGACAGGTGGCACGCCTTATCGGGGTTTTGTGGCGAGAAGTCCTGAAACAACTACATCAGGATTCGCGATATTGCAAACTCTGAAATGTCGATGGAGTGAAGGCATTGAAAATTCAAACTCGCGTGTGTGTCAGAGTTTCGGCGTATCGGGCATCGGGAGTCGGGGATACGAGTGGTTCGACATCGCGAGTGTCAAATTCGCGATAGAGAAAACCCCGATAGGAAAAGGTCAGTGTTGACTGGTTGTTAGGTTTCGGGGATCCGAGAGTACAACATTCGACCACTGACCTCGCGAAGTCCGATCTCCCGATTTGTAAAGAGGGGGATCCCACGAGGATTGTTGTGGGTGTAGATTTCCCGATAGGGAAATAGAAGAGCATGAGAGTTCTTCGAGCCGTGTGGAAGGAAAGATCTTGCGTCGACGTGGACCTTCCGACCTTCGGGTTGTGGAGTAGGGGGCATCGGCATCAGCTTGTTATTGCAAAGGCTTTGTTGTAGCTCGTCGTTGAGCACGAGGAGAAGCTCAACGTATGAGGAGATCATGAAATTTTTCTACCTTGGGAGTCTAATGCAGGAGCATAGAAACCCCCCTAAAATCAAAATCAGATCATGAACCTTCCAGAAGGTGATAACATGGATGAGGCGCTGCAATAGGATAGAATTTTCTTGAAATTCATGTGAACGATAGGGTTTGTTAGTCATTAGCATGTAATTGTTTTTTTGGGTGATTCATTAGAGATTTTTGGAGAGGATCGTGGATCTGAAATGATCCAAAATGTTGTATTTGTTTTATATGTTGTAATCTTGTGGACAAAGAAAAAGGGGAGAGAGGTCATACACAATGTAGATCAAGCTGAGAGAGTGGTTGGGGCCTAAGAAGCGCCCTTAGTCTATAATCGAGCTTGATCATAATATAAATCTGTGTATTTTTTGCATCTCAAGTTTTATCATTGTGTGGTTAATGTGTGTGTACAAACCCTATGTAAATCCATCTTGAATATGAATGTGTGTGAGTATAGAGAAGAATGACCCAGAGTTGCAGGTCTTAACGTGCGAGGAAACATCGTATTCTAGTGAGGGAAAAGATCCACCATTGATCACTGTAAGGATCAACGATGATTCGAAGTGGAAGCGATATCATGAATGGAATAAATATGGTCATTCATCTATGTGGGAATCGACAAACACCGTTAAAGATCGAATCAGGGAAAACCCTTTAGAACAAGTGTTTGTGTTGGTGCCCAACATTCAGATGACCCAATAACCTGAAATCTAGTAGACCAGACTGGGTGAACAAGTTTTGATTTTAAAGTTGGTGGCTCGGTGCCCCAATGGTCCAGTGATCCATTGGATCGAGGTAAAAATAAACTAATACAAAGCTAAGGAGGGAGATAGCTCGAAGGTATTGATAGCTCGACCCCCCGACGTACTGGTACTCCGTGTTGAATATTGAGTAGCTTCAGAAGATATCCTTATTGTATTTGACCAAGACAAACCCTAAAGAATGTTATTGTATTATATTTATTAGGACGACCCTATTGTGCCTTTGTAAAAGTCATCCCTATTGTGCCATGACAATTAAATGTAATTTAAGAGGGTAAATTAATAGGTCAACCCAGAACTAATTTAAGGAGGCCAAACTAATATTTATAAGGGAGGCTAGCGCCTCATTTTTTCACTCACTCATATGCTCCACAACAAGAGGAAAAGTGCGCAAGTTTTGGAGGAGAAACTATTGCAACTAGGTGTGACATCAAGGAGGTGTTTGGTCTATCTCTTGGTATCTCTGAGTTAAGTGGTGTGCTACTCTTTCCTAGTGAAGGAGTGCTAGAGGAGGATATTCTTCCTTGTTATTTCTCTCTTGGAGAGAAGAATTGTTCTTTGTTGGCTAATCTATATTGAGGAAGTTTGTTGGGTTTTCTCCCCCTAGAGGGTTTCCGAGGATAATCTTTCTATCTCTCTTGTTTTTGTGATTATCTCTCTTTCAGTAATATTATATATGCAACTAATGTGATAAATGATTGTAATAATAAATAAGAATAGTAACTGCTAGTTGTATAAGTAAAATAACAACATGGTATCATAGTAGGCCTGAAAGAGACCAACTCACAGTTTATAAAGAAGTTGCTAGCCTCAATGCACCCTCTCCAAGATTCAGTTTTCAGTATTGCAGCTGCTACCGAATTAGGATTTTTGCATAAACCCTAAGTGTGATGTTTTCTCTATTTGAGGAGGACGTTGGAGAAAGTAATCACACCTAGGAACTCGCCCTAGGAGGGTCCATCTAGTCCCTGGATCAGAATTCTGAAATTTGAAGTTTGAGAAATTAGGGTTTTCTCATAAAACCATAAGTTGCAGTTGCAATTGTAGTTGCAGTACCAGTTGCAGTTGTAGTTGTATTTGCAGTATCAATTACAATTGTAGTTGCAGTATCTATTACAGTTGCAATTGTAGTTGCAATATCAATTGTAGTTGCAGTTCCAGTTCCTTTGTTTCATTTCCTTCATGCTAGTTGCAGCACCAATTGCAGTGCTAGCACCAGTTGCAGTGAAAGTTTTTGTAAAGTGTTGGGACTGATTTTTATTGTCCTAGTGTGCCTTACCCGAGAAAATCTCCAACTACCTTTAGATTACAAGTTGCAGCACCCTTGAAGTTTTAAAGGTTCGTTATTGCTTACCATTGTTGTCGGATGGTGCCATTATATGTCGATACTATCAGAGGTATGTACTTACATATGTTTAAAATGTATCATTATTCTAAAGGGTATTTGCAAGATAAAGGATATTTTGTCTAAAACAATAATCGTAGATCCAGAAGGATCACATATCCAGCGCATTCAAAGAAAACAATGCACCATGGGTTTGATTAATTTTATAAGCCTCTATTTGTTATGGCATTATTGTGATCTTATGAACATATAGGTTGTATTTTGATATGTTGAAGTTATGACTATCATACTAACCATCGATCAAATTTAAAGTCAAAGTATTAGATTGATTAAGGTTGAGATTATAGATTTTATTCTCTAACTCATATTTTTGTCAAGAAAACATATTATCTTAGTACAAAGGATAGGTTGAAGAGAATACTTGTCACCTTGAGTGAAGGAGACTCGGAAGAAAAGAAACACATTCATTCTTGAGGACAATACTCCAGGTTCTAGGTTTGATTGATTAAATTGATAAGATTCAAATTTACACATATCAAGTTTGATAACTGCTAAACACTATAGTTGTGATAACAATCTTTGAAAATTTTTATTATTGAATACTTGGTAGCATGTGAGCATTATTGAGATAAATATTGATTGTAATTATTTACTAGATATAACTAAAATCTCCCCTAGGAGAAACTTCATGTTTTGTTTCCAGGTCAACATGGAGGAATGATTGACCACAACACTAGAAGAGTGTTGCTCTCATTCCTTAATATTGTATTTCTTACTTTTGACCCATGTTTCAAGAAGGTCACAAGTGATAGCTCTGAAGGAGCTACTATGACGATTGTTCTCGCTATTGTTTTTATTATCATTATAAAGAGTATTATTCTTGTCTATTGTTTCTCCCTTGTTTTTCTTGTTCTGGGTAAGTCACGGGTGATAACCCTGGGGGAGCTATAGTGACGGTTCTAGGAGGCAACATATTATATTAGACATGGAGCAGACTATCCAAGTTGTATACATGATCATATACATCCATGTACCGAATAAGAAGAAGAAGAAGTTACTTTTGCTAGATGACATAAAAAATCCCTCTAGTGCAGTTGATCACTCTTCAGATCATTAGGAAGAGTTAGTAGAACCAAAAGGTCCTACCCAGAATCAATGTAGTAATCAGGAAGAGACCAGCATGGTCCCATGACACTTTGCAAGATGCAAATCCATATAGCATTGATGAGCCATATAAGAGGGAGCATATCGATCTGAAGATTATATAGACTTAGAAGGAGTCAAGCTTCAGAGGGAGCATGGAGACTCATAGTGAGTGTGATCTCAGAAAGATTCCATGAGTTGAGAAGACTATATCGTAGCTTCAGAGACTTCTAGGAGATGTGAAATATCCAGGGAATTTTCCCTTGTTTCAGTGATAGAGGAGGAAGCCAGTCAGAAGGACTGGGATATGGATTTTTCCTTAAGACCAGAAGGGAATTCAATGGTGACTTCATAGATTGATCTAGCAGATCAAGCATGTTGCATATAGCAGTATAAATATGTACAAAGCTTGATTTGTGTCCAGAGGATTCTCCCAGCAAGAGGGAGAAGACTATGATGAGACACTTTCTCCAGTAATCAGAAGAAGTATATATAGAACAACCATAATCCATTAAAAGAAGTCGGTGAAGTATGATATTCAAAGGGATAAAATGAATCTGTTATCGTGATGGAGTAGAGGAGCTACTCTCGGAGTTCAGTAGCTACGGTGAGAATGGAGCAGTCATTCTCAGTTTCAGAAAAAGCAGTTGCAGGGGAAGAGTCCTAGTTCTAGAAGGAACAGTTGTAGATAGAGTAGAGGACATACTCTCAGGCAGTGAGACAGATAGTTCTTTGCAAAAAGCACATAGTTCTAGCACATGATTGTGCATATTGAGTTGTAGTTGAACAAGTGTACCAGTTTGGTACAATGTGATGTGAAAATTTGGTTCATTGATATATTTGAAGAACACGAGGATAGATATATGTTTTGGTGTGAACACATTGATTCAATACATGAGTGATCCTAGACATGTTCACATGATTATGGAAAAACATGTGATGATGTACCTAAAGGGTACACTCGATTATGGGCTCAGATATATCTCGGATCCTAAGATAAGATTCCAGGGCCACACAGATTTTGATTGGGTAGGCAGTGTCATAGACCAAAAAAGTACATCTGGATGATGCTTTAGTATGGATCAGTTGTGATCTCGTGATTCAGTGAGAAGAAAGCATGTATGGCACTCAGTTCCGCAAAAGCATAATATGCGACAGCATGGTTAGATTTTGGTGAAGCAGTCTGACTTTAGAAGTTGATCGCAGAATGGTTTCATCTCAAGTTGAAGGAAACATGTATATTTTATACCAGAGTTGCATAAAGTTGTCACTGAACCCAGTGTGCCATGACAAGTCCAATCATATTGAGATCAAATACCACTATGTCGGGACATGGTACAAAAGGGAGCAGTAATACTCTAGTATATTTCCATCGAGGAAGAGGTAGCAAATGTGTTGACCAAGCCCCTGTCCAGAGTCAAGTTCAAGTATTTCAAAGACAAGCTTGGAGTGATCCAGAAAGACTTCTCCAGTAGTGAGAATTGATTGTTTTCTCTAGTAGTGAGATGTGATCCCTAGTAGAGGGAAGTGATGCAATCCCCAGTAGAAGGAGGTGATGTGATCCCCAGTAGAGGGAAGTGATGCGATCCCCATTAGAGGGAGGTGATGTAATCCCTAGTAGAGGGAAGTGATGAACTACCCCAGCGCAGGTTGGCAACCCCAAGGCATGTTGGTACGCTACCCCAGTGCAGGTTGGTAACCCCAACATAGACTGGTATGTTAGCCTAGCACAAGTTGGTAACCCCAACACAGGCTAGTACGCTACCCCAACACAGTTTGGTGACCCTAACGCAGGATAGTACGCTACCCTAGTGCAGGTTGGTAACCCCAACGCAGGCTCGTACGCTACCCCAGCATAGGTTGGTAACCCCAATGCAGGTTGGTACGCTACCCTAGCATAGGTTGGTAACCCCAACGCAAGTTGGTACGCTACCTCAACGTAGGTTGGTAACCCCAGTGCAAGATGGTACCCTACCCCAGTGCAGATTGGTAACCCCAACGCAGGTTGGTACACTACCCTAGCGTAGGTTGGTAACCCCAATGCAGGTTGGTACGCAACCCCAACGCAGGTTGGTACATTATTCTAGTGAAAGTATAGAACTTCCTATGATATATAGATTCGTGATTGACAACAAGACAATGACCAAGTATGCAAAAGCACATAAGCAATGATGATGATCGTGACAAGAAGAATGTATTCCTTGCTAAGAGGGAGTGTTGAATATTGAGTAGCTTCGGAAGATATCCTGATTGTATTTTACCAAGACAAACCCTAAAGAATGTTATTATATTATATTTATTAAGACGACCCTATTGTGCCTTTGTAAAAGTCGGCCCTATTGTGCCTTGACAATTAAATGTAATTTAAGAGGGTAAATTGGCAGGTCAGCCCAGACCTAATTTAAGGAATCCATACTACTATTTATAATGGAGGTTGGTGCCTCACTTGTTCACTCACTCATATGCTCTGCAACAAGAGGAATAGTGTGAAAGTCTTGGAGGAGAAGCTACTACAACTAGGTGTGACGTCAAGGAGGGTTTTGGTCTATCTCTTGGTATCTCTTGGTTAAGTGGTGCGCTACTCTCTCCTAGTGAAGGAATAGAAGAGGATATTCTGCCTTGTTAGTTCTATCTTGGAGAGAATCATTGCTCTTGGTTGGCTAATCTATATTGAGGAAGTTTGTTGGGTTTTTTCTCCCCCTCTGGGGTTTCCCGAGATAATATTTGTGTCTCTCTTGTTTATGTGATTGCATGTCTTTCAGTGATCTTATATATGTAGTTAATGTGCTAAATAATTGTAATAGTAAAGAAGAACTGTAATTGCTAGTTGTATAAGTAAAATATCAACACTCTGGTGTCTCAGGAACTTGATAGCCCATAAGCCTGATGGACTCGGTAGTCTGATGACCTACCGGATCGAAAAAAATTAGGACCTGCGCAGAGTTTGGTTCCATGAAAACCAATGTAGTCAATCTCCCGGTGACCTCGATCAGATCGGATCATAGTTTGGTGAAGGTGCTTATGTTCAAGGGAGGAAAGCCTGGGATCCAATCTCCCAGTTAGACCATGGTTCTAGCGATGGTCCCATGATGAGATTAAGAGTCGGGCAAATGTAAAAGGAGCCAATGTTGGGATGAGCATTTGGAGATGAAACAACGAGGCTCGAGTCAAGACCTCTATGTGGACAAATCGAGACCAATGGAGGATAATGAAGTTCCTATGAACTCCATGGTTTGTGATTCAAGAAAGAGACTCTGAGATGATGATGATGGTGATCTAGGGCGCATTCAAGGGATATTGAGGAGTTTTAATTGCTACCACAGACGATATTTCATTCCAAGCGTGGGCATGAAGAACCCACAGGTCCGAGTATCGAACTTAAGGAAAATTTGATCTAAAGGACCCCCAGAATCGGTCTTCATCACTTTGTATTAATGATAAGTGGGACAGAAATTTACACAAAAGAATAATATCACCTAGGAAGAGTTATGAACATGACCTTTGAGCTTTATCTATGAGATGGTATTGTCCTCTTTCATGCTTTCTCTCTCTGAACTGTAGTGCTAGCTAGAAGAATTTATCGCCTTAGTGAAGGAAGAGTAGAACAATGCTAGTACAAATGAGATGTAGTGAAATTGATGTAGCAAGTGATTGAATCTTAGAATACACTTGTGCAACATAGCCTTGCATTCATTGAACTCTTAAAACCCATGAGAGACCCATGTATTTATAGTTTCTCTTAATAATTCCATGCATGTGAAGTGAAGATGTTTTCCATCTTCAAGTATGCATGGAAACAACTAAATTGTGTTATTTAATGTGTTGATGTTATACATGAAAACTATGTTAGTATTCAAGGATTACCCATGTAGATTGCACAATATATAAATTGATGTGCCAAACAACTATTAGTTTGGCCAACTACATGATTTGACTTTGCCTCTCCAAAGATAAATAAGGAACTCCTTATATTTAGTGCTTCAATGACCTTATTGCATTGGTATATGGTCACAAATAATGTTTTTGGAGAAAAGAGAACTAGAAAAAAATGGTGCAATAACCTCTTTCATATGCGTTATCCATCTTGTGTTCATATGTGTATCGAACTTAAGAGGATGTGACCTTTCGATATTTCATCTTAGTATGGGATAGTGGATATTGTGATTCACTTTTATACAATATTGAGAAGGTTTCCCAATTTTTCATCCTTCCTTTTATT
>SNQJ01S0249767.1:0-12910 GCA_010110895.2 Picea sitchensis | reverse complement strand
CATCATTACAAGTGTTGTAAGTGTTGTATCTTGTCCGCAAGTGTCACATCTTGACCACAAGTGTCGCAAGTGTTGCAAACATCATACTACCATCTTTCCTATGTCGTGCCTCTAACGACATCATAAGGACACTTAAAACACCTCAAAGACTGGTTTTGAAGAGGAGAAATCACTTGACAAGGAGTACAAGCCTTTTTCCACTAGAAAAACTACTTAAAAATTATTTTTGGAAGGTAGCGCTCCCCTACCCACTATCATGGAGTGCAGACACTTCCTAGGCTTCTTTGGGGGAGCGTTGAAATGCTTTGTGCACCCTTTTTGGGGAGCGCTACCCTTCCTAAGCGAAATTTGGTTTGTTGAGATAAATGAGGGAAGAATCCCCTCAATCTCTGAAGTTGGTTGGATTCAAATATGAGTTCAAGGCATGATCTTAGGGAATATCCACAATTGAAGGAGAGGGATCCTAAACTTATCCCAAATATCTCTCAAGTAGTTGGGCCTCTCAAAGCCTATATAAGGAGGCCTTCTCATGGTGAAAGGTACATGAAAAGATTGGAGGTATGAAACCTATGATCTTATAGGAAACATACAATACATCGATAGATGGAGATTGATAATTACACAAAAATTATGAACCCATAAGTGAGATTCCATTGAAGCATAATCAATGTAGATTAATTGAGAAAAGGAGTTGGACAAGGAGAGCTGGAAGAAGCTATTGCACCTTCATCAAAGGATTGTAAGTACTCTGTGTTTGTTCTCATTAATACATATACATTCTTGGCCTGTTTATTTCAAGTTTATGTTTGTTTCACATGAATTTTCCCTCAGTAGATAGATTTGTATTTGAGCTAATCTTAGTATAATAGGAAGCTCATCATATCTTTGTTTGTTCTACAGGACCTATCGAGGATCTCAGGAATGGAGCTCAACTTAGAATTTGCGAGGACAAACATCATTAACAAGGTCAATATCTTTCTTCCTCCTCTTCATATATTATATTAATTATATATAACAGGATGTCAATGACCAATGAGTCACCAATTTCTGTCACAGGTGAATCAACCTGCAGACAAGCAGATTCCCTCTTGTTATCTAGGCCCAACCAATTTATGTTACAAGTTAATCCTCCTGCACACAAGAGGATTCCCTCTTGGTATCTAGACCCCTAAACCAAGATAAAAAGGGTGTTATCATTGGTCAATGACATCCTTTTAGATCTAATTAAGATAATATATGAAGAGGAAGAAGAAAGATATGTAAATTGTTAATGACATTTGTCCTCGCAAAGTCCAAGTTGAGCTCATTGATAGGTCCTGTAGAACAAACAAAGATACGACGAGATTCCTATTCTACTGAGATTAGCTCAACTATATATCTATCTACTGAAGATAAAATTATGTGAAACAAACATAAACTTGAAAGAAACAGGCCAAGCATGTATATGTATTAATGAGAACAAATGAAGAGTACTTACAATCCTTTGATGAAGGTGCAGCAGCTTTTTCCAATTCTCCTTGTCCAACCCCTTTTCTCAAGTAATCTACATTAATTATGCTTCAATGGAATCTCACTTATGGGATAATAAGTTTGGTGTAATTATCAATCTCCATCTATCCATGTACTGTATGTTTCCTATGAGATCATAGGTTTTCTACCTCCAATATTTTCATGTACCTTTCACCATGAGAAGTCCTCCTTATATAGGCTTTGATAAGCCCAACTTCTTGAGAAATATTTGGGATAAGTTGAGGATTCCTCTCCTTCAGTTGTGTATATTCCCTAATATCATGCCTTGAACTCATATTCGAATTCAACCAACTTCAAATATTGAGGGGATTCTTCCCTCATTTATCTCAACAAACCAAATTCCACTCAGGAAGGGTAGTGCTCCCCCAAAAGGGTGCATATAGAATTTCAACACTCCCCCAAAGAATCCTAGGAAGAATCGGCACTCCCTGACAGTGGGTAGGGGACCGGTACCTTCCAAAAATCATTTTTAAGTAGTTTTTCCAGTGGAAAAAGGCTTGTACTCCTTATCAAGTGATTTCTCCTCTTCAAAACCAGTCTTTGAGGTGTTTTAAGTGTCCTTATGATGTTGTTAGAGACATGACATAGGAAATATGGAAGTATGATGCTTGCGACACTTGTGGTCAAGATGCGACACTTGTGGAAAATATGTGACACTTACAACACTTATAATGACGAGACTTGTGATCATTGCAATGAGTAATTTTGAGGTGTAACAGATTGCCCCCTAAAGTGCGAAGTCAGAAGATGATGATGACTGAAGTACCTTGTAGACTTTTTAGAGAAAGGGTATCGACGCAGAGAGGCTGGAAAAAGTTGCACAAAACCATCAAACAAATATTATGACATGTTTCAAACCCAAGGTAGGCATACCTATGCTTGAGTGATAAAGACTTTTTCAGGTATGGCCGCCATAGAATACACTGCGGATCCATAATTATATTGACAAAAAGTATAGCCACCAAACATACGACGTGGATATATACTTCCATGACATGAATTTATCATAGCCACAAAAAATACATTGTGGATCTACGATATGAAAATACATAGCCACAGACCAATACAAAGTGGATCTATGTGACAGTATATGTGTCAATATTCAAGAGAAACTTTGTCGCAACCTGGGTAAAGTATATATCAGAGTGAATGACTCAACCTAGGGTATTCTTACCAATCCTGGTGTATTACAAATCTAACCATGTGAATAGATGTCCTAATGTCGAACATGGTAGAAACCACTTGATTACCAGTCAATGATGTAAATCGTTAACAAGCGCGAGGGAGATCACCATTGATGTCAATTATGACCAAGGTACTTTAGTACATTCTGACGAATGTGAATGATTGAGATGAAGTCGAACATCCATGGAATCACCCAATCAATGGTCAATGATGTAAACCCATTTTCGGACATGAGGAGGCCTTCCATTGAGGCATGCAGGTCCCAAGGTACTAACTGGTTTCTAAGTCTAGTTCCTGGATAATGTGTTGAAGTTGACAGGAATAGACTCATCATAGGAGGGCCTTGATGTATCCCCCATCAACGACATGAAACTGAAACAGATATGTAATTGGTAGATCAAATGAACATGGACTGACATGGGTATTGAAACATGATATTTATGTTTGTGATGGTTGACTCTTGAGGAAGATACCTCCCTTGAACATTGAGGCATGACAGTAGAAAATCGACAAGGACCAAAACTTGATAATGCAATGGATATTGTGACTTACGTCAGGTGACCCAAAGGAGTAAGGAAACTCAAAGGATTGGTTCAATGCAAAGGTTCAACAGATTGAAATGTGTGCAAAGATAAAATTACATGTTCAAGGGAGAATGCAAGGTCAATGGTAATGTTCTCAAAAACTTATTGGATTGCTTCCTTCAATTTTTCCCCCATCCATATAGATGAGTACCTCTTTTTAATTTAATGAGCTCAAGGAGGGTAACACATGCTCGATATAAATCACCTTTGGTAAGTTCCTCTTCCTTTGATTAATGAACTGGAAGAAGTAAGGGTTCGATCCCATGTGGGCCCTTCAATGTATAATTGTTTTAACGAGTCCATAGAAGGTAAACTCTGTTGTTTTTCATGTTTAGAGAGTCTAAAAATGACTTAAAGATGACTCCAATGTGGTACTTTTTCATAATTTTAGTCTTGCGAGGCCGATAAAGAGATAAATTATCACTCAAAAGATGCCCTTTCAAACCTTTTAATGAGTGGGAAAGGAAGAAATATCACTTGGGAATCTTTTCATGTTTAGAGAGTCTGAAAAGAGCTTAAAGGAGACTCCAGTGGGTTCCTTTTTCGTGTATCCATGTGAGCCCGAAAAAGAGATAAAAGGTTTCTCAGTTACATTCTCATTTTTTTACAAGAGAGATAAAGAAAAAAGACTAATCTCAATACTCTGCCCCCAGCTTGAAAGCTAGTGGCTTAACTCCAAAATAATCATCAAAGGCTAGAGACATGCCCCCAAAATCTTCAATTCATTCACCGACTTTGAGGTTGTCACCAATTTTTGTACTAGATGGAGAAAAATGATATAGGTGGATGGAATGAAGGTTCAAATATGAGACCTAATGAAATACTCGACTCGACATCCACGAGATTTGGCGAAAGAATCGACCTGACGGGAGAGGTGATTGTTTCATTTTTTAACGATATTGACATAGGAAAAGAACTATCCTCAAGGCTCCAGGTTCAATCCCTAGATTTTTGTTTCATTTTTTAATGAGCTTGCTACAGAGAGGAAAACTATGCTCAAATATTTTGTTTCATTTTTTAATGAGTTTTCCACAGAGAAGAAAACTTTGCTCATGGCCTTTGTTTCATTTTTTAACGAGCTGGCCACAGAGAAGAGAAACTATGCTCATAGCCTCTATTTCATTTTTTAATGAGATTTCCACAGAGTAGCGAAACTATGCTCATGACCTCTATTTCATTTTTTAACAATCTTTCTACAGAGAAGAAAAATGTGCTCGTGGCCTCTGTTTCATTTTTTAATGAGCTTTCCACAGAGAAGAGAAACTATGCTCGTGACCTCTGTTTCATTTTTTAATGAGCTTGCCACAGAGAGTGAAACTATGGTCATGACCTTTGTTTGATCATGGCTTCCAAGAGGATGATGCTATGGAAGGATACCATGTCAAGGGACAAAACTCGGTCATGGCTTCCAAGAGATATTCATTGGATGGAAGAAGAATTCTCTAGAAGGAACACATGTCGAGGGTCTCGTCAAGGGTAAGGAGATACAGATCCAATATCCCTACCAAAGAGATCACCATGTCAACTACCGGATCCAAATCGTCATAAGTTGAAGTCATGGGAGACAACGCCACATAATTGACCTGTGGCAGGGGTGATACCGACTGCATATAAGGCTCGTTTAGGGAGGTCATTGGGTTGATGGTCAATTCACAGCCAACAAACTAAAGTTGATCAATAGTCACCATTATTCCATCATGCGGGAAATATATCACACGAAAAAGAGTGGACACAATAGCTTTCATGGCATAGACATAATCTCATCCAAGGAGTAAATCGAAATCCAAGGGGTCCTGGACTACCATAACATCAATAAAGATATTTTTCCCTCCCAAAGTTACGAGAAACCGAGGAAAGATCCCTAAAGGGTGATTGATTCTTCTGTTAAAATCAAACAGAGTCTGGGTAACCGGCATAAGCTTAGGATAACCCAAATCTTGTCAAGCAATAGAGGATAAAATACTAATGGACGAACCTTCATCTATCAGTGTCTGAGGAATGGCCCGACCACAAACCTGTATTGTAATATTGAAAGGTATGTGAGAGGGAAGATGAGGTCCAGTCAGTACACCCCAATAAAAAAGGATGGCCTCATTACTTGGAGGGGTTTTCGCAGGAGAAGGAGGAATTCCCCCCAACACGGTAGATCATGTTTCAGCATAGAGGGGCTTCTGTAGTGCAACATATTATATATTATTTTTGGGATGAACTGTGTAGTGTAATTCATTAATCTATGACCCATATCCATGATTATTGTTCACAACTAACCAATAATTCTCATGATTTGAATAGTCCACTTAACACTCATTGCATCGGGTGATGCTCACAGGGGTGAAGAACTGGGATTGAAACCATCGAAATGAATCACATAGCATCAATCATCACTTATGGGGCTTGCACCCAATAACCAGGACTTCCCAAGTGGTCACTCATCCCAAGATGCCTCTGGTGCACGCTGGTTTCAATCCCATTTCTTCACCCCTATGAGCATCACATGATGCAATGAGTGTTAAGTGGACTATTCAAATCATGAGAATTATTGGTCAATTGTGACTAATACTCATGGATATGGGTCATAGATTAATGACTTACACTACACAGTTAATCCTGAAAATAATATCTAATATGTTGCACTATGGAATCCTCTCTATGCTTAAATAATAAGAGTGAAGGGAGATCTAACTGGGTAGTTCATAAGGCACAATACTTGTTAAGGTTTTTCAAATGGAGTAGCAAGCTAAGTGATCTTGATTGTGGGGAAAAACTCCACAGTTAAGCATGCTTGAGCCAGAGGTGTCTTGGGATGGGTGACCACCTGGGAAGTCTTGGTTATCGGGTGCAAGCCCCGGAAGTGATGATTGATGCTATGTGATTCATTTCATTGGTTTCCATACCATTTCTTCACCCCGGTGAGCATCACCTGATGCAATGAGTGTTAAGTGGACTATTCAAATCATGAGAATTATTGGTCAATTGTGACTAATACTCATGGATATGGGTCATATATTAATGACTTACACTACACAGTTAATCCTGAAATTAATATCTAAGATCTAGTTTCAACGAGAAAAACGTGGGAAGAATCGGGCTTACTCTCTAGCAGGAGAGTAGGATCAATCGATGATGGGATTGAATCGACCACCTTGGCACTCTTCAAAGGAAGAGTGGGATTGACTGATGAAGTAACCAGAGCAACCACTTTGACACTTCTCAAAGGAGGAGTGGGATCGACCGATGACAGAACCAGATCGACCACTTTGACACTCTTCGAATGAATGGTGGGACTGACCAATGGGACTGGATCAGTCACTTGGGTTTCACTTTCCAGATGAAAAGTGGGGTTGATCGATGACAGAACTGGATCAGCTACTTTTGTGAGTGGTTCAACTGAGGATGAAACTATATTGACCATCGGATCAACCGGATTGACCAGGGATGGAACCAGATTGACCATTGCATCAACTGATGATGGATTGGGAGAAATCTGATGATAACCTTTTGGAAATTGAAGTTTTTCCAAAAGAGAAGAAGCCTCATCCATGTGAGGACAAAGGTGAGAATAATAATCACATTTTCATAACGTGTAAGGGAATTTGACAGTTATATTTTTCTTATGAACCTTAACATCACTAGTTACGGGGTATCACTGACATGACCAGAAGGGGTCGATGATTTGGAGGACCATACTTCTAAGACCTTGGGAATACTAGGGAAAACCCTCAGAAAATGGTCACCCTTACAAAGACTGCAAGGGAATTTGGGTTTCAGATTCTTCGTTTTAACCTTATCTACCTTATCAACACTCCCAGTACTATTAACAGTAGTTGGTTTCTTAGATCCAACATTTGATGTATTTGGAGGCTTGGTCCCTTTCTGATTCTTCTTCTTCTTCTCTTTCTGTTTCTTCTTCTTCTTATCAATATGGCTACTCACTTGAGAGCTTTCACTAGGTGAAGAAGGAGACCTGACAGGCGAAGAAGGAGAAAGGTTGACATGAGGTTGATGCATGGGTGGTGTGCTTACATCTGAAGCACCTGCATTTGATATCACCGAAGTGGAAAACAACCATACCTGTAACCCAATTATGAGACTTGGAAGGCTCAAAGTAGTGATTTAAGGAGGACCAACATTTTCGTAAGAAATAAAAACAAAGGGTTCCCCTAGAAAAGGGGTTCCTTCATTGGTCATCCCGAGAACTGACGCCATAAAAATAAAGCTCCAACCTAGATTCTACTAGGGAGAACAAACAACAGACACTAACAATATAGTAAGAAATCAAGCAAACAAAACCTTCTCACAATGAGCACACTAGTTGGTGATGAAATCCAACGTCGCGAGAACAAAGTAAGAAGGAGCTAAGATAGAGCGGGTGGAAAAGTTGCGTTGATGACCTGCTTAACAGACTTACACCCTGGTGCAAGCTCCCACACATAATCATGGGTATACCCTCCAAGGAGCCCGAGTGATTCTGGCCAACATCGATTCCAGGTACTGTGAAGACTTTCCCCTCCACAGTCACCTCGTGTAAAGACCCTAAATAGATAGGCCACTAAGGTTACCAACTACAAAAGTGATACCTAGGAAAACAGTAGACAGACTGATCCACATGCAAGGGAAAGGTATCTAGCCTAAAATCAACTTGAAAGGATTCAACTCATCCTTGTGGGTATACCTTCAAGCGACCCCCATAATACGTGCAATCTCTAAACAAAGAACAACAAAGCAGGGTGAGTAACTCTACTATTCTTAATGCGACCTTGTGATTGACCCTTGTGTGAGAAGGGCTTCCCAAGACAAAATGTAGCAATTGGATTTCACCGCTCCCTAACACAAGATCCTATGTTTGTTTTCATCTTTGGAAAGTTATCTTTCACACCTATACCAAATACCTACAACTAATCTAATGTAGGTTTGCTACCAGAAAATGTAAAAATGTCTGATCAATTTTTAGTTTAGCGCTTGATTTTTAAGGTTGTTGTTACTCAAAAGGAAAATGGCATGGACAATATGGTGTTTTGACCGACTCGAAAGTTATGCAAAGATATTAATATGAAATATTTTCATTTCGATGAAAGCTATGCTACGAGAAGGAGAAAACATTCATCATTACAGATGCAAAATGTCCCAAAATGTCAAAAAACATGCAATTCCGCTACTTTAAATGAAAGCATTCAAGGAAGACAATAAAATGCAGAGAAGAATCCAAGAAAAGATAGGGAGAAAAAGAAACCACTCGAAACTAATTGCTTGGGAAAATGACCTCAAATATCAAATGGAATGGTTCATAGACCTTTTAATTTCCTCACAAGAGCTTCCACTCAGTCAGATAAATGAGAAGAAAATGATAAACTGACTCTAAATCGTCAAAAACAAAGAGTGACTTGAAGGTAAGGAAGAAAAATGTCAAAATTCCAAAAAAAGAGATGATCAATTCTTAGAAAACAGGGTGTTGAAGGCCAAGACGAAGATGAAACTGAGATTATAAAAACTCCTAAGCCAGTGCCAAAATCAAGAAATGAATTCAGAGAGTGAAAACCCTGGAAAATTTCTCACAGAAAAGGGGCAATGCTATTGTGTAAAGGGCACCAGAGTGTTCCAACACTCTGTGTAAGAATCCCAGGAAGCATCGACGCTCACTGACAGTGGGTAGGGGAGCGTTGCCTTCCAAAAATCATTTTTAAGTAGTTTTTCCAGTGGAAAAGGCGTGCACACCTTGTCAAGTGATTTCTCTTCTTCAAAACCAGTATTTGATGTGTTTTAAGTGTCCTTATGATATCCTTAGAGGCACGACATAGGAAATATTGAAGTATGATGTTTGTGACACTTGCGACACTTGTGGTCAAGATGCGACACTTGTGGTCAAGATGCAACACTTGCAGACAAGATGCGACACTTACAACACTTGTAATGATGACACTTGTGATCATTGCAATGAGTAATTTTGAGGTGTAATAGATTTCCCCCCAAAGTGCGAAGTCAGAAGACAATGATGACTGAAGTACTTTGTATACTTTTTTGAGCAAGGGTATGGATGCAGAGAGGCTGGAAAAAATTGCACACAACCATCAAACAAATATTATGAAAGGTTTCAAACCCAAGGCAGGCATACCTATGATTGAGTGATAAAAACTTTTTCAAGTATGGCCACCATACAATACATGGAGGATCCATAATTATATTGACAAAAAGTATAGACACCAAACATACAACGTGGATCTATACTTCCATGACATGAATTGATTGTAGCTACAAAAAATACACTGTGGATCTACGAGATGACAAGACATAGCCACAAGCCAATACAAAGTGTATCTATGTGACAGTATATGTGTCGATATTCAAGAGAAACTCCATCAAAACCTGTGTAAAGTATATATCAGAGTGAATGACTCAACCCAGGGTCTTCTTACCAATCTTGATGTTGTACGAATCTAACCATGTGAATAGATGTCTTGATGTCGAACATGGCAGAAACCACTTGATTACCGGTCAATGATGTAAACCTTTAACAAGCACGAGGGAAATCACCATTGATGTCAATGATTCCCAAGGTACTCTAGTACATCCCAACGAATGTGAATGGATGAGCTGAAGTCGAACATCTATGGAATCATCTGATCAGAGTTCAAAGATGTAAACCTACTTTCGGATGTAAGGAGGCCTACCATTGAGGCATGTAGGTCGCAAAGTACTAACTGGTTTCTAAGTCTAGCTCCTGGATATTGTGTTGAAGTCAAAAGGAATAGACTCGTCGAAGGAGGGCCTTGATGTATCCCCCATGAACAACACGAAATGGACATAGAAATGTAATTGGTGGATCAAACGAACATGGACTGACATGGGTATTGAAACAAGATATTTGTGATGGCTAACTCTTGAGGCAGATACTTCCCTTGAACACTGAGGCACAACAGCAGAAACATGACATGGACCAAAACTTGATGATGCAGTGGATACTGTGACTTTCTTCGAGTGACCCAAAGGAGTAAGGAAACTCAAAGGATTGGCTCAGTGCATAGTTTTAGTGGATTAAAATGTGTGCAAAGACAAAGTGTCATGCTCAAGGGAGACTATAAGAGTTACTAGTAAAGTTCTCAAAAACTGCTTGGCTTGCTTCTTTCAATTTTTCCCCCATCTAGATAGACAAGTACCTCTTTTTAATTTAACGAGCTCGAGGAGGGTAACACATGCTCAATATAACTCACCTTTGGTAAGTTCCTCTTCCTTTGATTAATGAACTGGAAGAAGTAAGGGTTCGATCCCATATGGGCCCTTCAATGTATAATTATTTTAACGAGTCCATAGAAGGTAAACTCGGTTGTTTTTCATATTTAGAGAGTCTGAAAATGACTTAAAGATGACTCCAATGTGGTCCTTTTTCGTAATGTTAGTATTGCAAGGCCTAAAAAGAGATAAATTATCACTCGAAAGACACCCTTTCAAACCTTTTAACGAGTGGGAAAGGAAGCAAGATCACTCAGCAATATTTTCATGTTTAGAGAGTCTAAAAAGAGCTTAAAGGAGACTCCAGGGGGTTCCTTTTTCGTGTATCCATGTGAGCTCAAAAAAGAGATAAAAGGTTTCTTAGTTACATTCTCATGTTTTTACGAGCGTGAGAAAGAACAAAGACTAATCTTGGTACTCTTCCCCCAGCTTGAAAGCTAGTAGCTTAACTCTAGAATGATCATCAAAGGCTGGAGACATGCCCCCCCAAGCTTCAATTCATTCACCAACTTTGTGGTTGTCACCAATTTATGTACTAGATGGAGAAAAAAGATACAGGTGGATGGAATGAAGGTTCAAATATGATACCTAATGAAAGACTCGACTCGACACATATACGAGATCTGGTGAAAGACTCGACCTGACAGGAGAGGTGACTGTTTCATTTTTTAACAAACTTGACATAGGAAAATAACTATGCTCAAGGCTCTGAATTCAATCCCCATATTTTTGTTTCAGTTTTTAATGAGCTTTATATAGAGAGGAAAACTATGCTCATAGCATCTGTTTCATTTTTTAACGAGATTGCCACAGAAAATTAAAACTATGCTCAAAGCTTTTGTTGGTGTTACAACTCAAAATTACTCATTGCAATGATCGCAAGTGTCGTCATTACAAGTGTTGTAAGTGTCGTATCTTGTCTAAAAGTGTCTCATCTTGACCACAAGTGTCACAAGTTTCTCAAACATCATACTTCCATCTTTCCTATGTAATGCCTCTAATGACATCATAAGGACACTTATAACACCTCAAAGACTGGTTTTGAAGAGGAGAAATCACTTGACAAGGAGTACAAACCTTTTGCCACTGGAAAAACTACTTAAAAATTATTTTTGGAAGGCATCTCTCCCCTACCCACTGTCAGGGAGCGACGGTGTTTCCTGGGCTTCTTTGGGGGAGCGTTGAAATGCTTTTTGCACCCTTTTGGTGGAGCATTACCCTTCCTGAGTGAAATTTGGTTTGTTGAGATAAATGAGGGAAGAATCCCCTCAATCTATGAAGTTGGTTGGATTCGAATATGAGTTCAAGGCATGATCTTAGGGAAGATCCACAACTGAAGGAGATTAATCCACAACTTATCCCAAATATCTCTCAAGTAGTTGGGCCTCTCAAAGCCGATATAAGGAGTCCTTCTCATGGTGAAAGGTACATGAAAATATTGGAGGCATGAAACCTATGATCTCATAGGCAACATACAGTACATGGATAGATGGAGATTGAGAAATAAACCAAACTTATGATCCCATAAGTGAGATGTCATTGAAGCATAATTAGTGTAGATTACGTGAGAAAAGGGGTTGGACAAGGAGAGCTGGGAGAAGTTGATGCACCTTAATCAAAGGATTGTAAGTACTCTTCGTTTGTTCTCGTTAATACATATACATGCTTGGCATGTTTCTTTCAAGTTTGTGTTTGTTTCACATGAACTTGTCTTCAGTAGATAGATCTATATTTGAGATAATCTCAGTAGAATAGGAAGCCCGTTGTATCTTTGTTTTTTCTACAGGACCTATCAAGGAGCTTATGATTGGAGCTCAGCTTGGACTTTGCGAGGACAAACGTTGTTAACAAGGTGCATATCTTTATTCTTCCTCTTCGTATATTATCTTAATTAGATCTAAAAGGATGTCAGTGACCAATGATAGCACCCTTTTTGTCTTGGTTTAGGGGTCTAGATACCAAGAGGGAATCTTATTTTCCATAGGAGGATTCACCTGTAACAATAATCCATTATATTCTTCAAGTACATAAGAGTCTAACTTTAGAGCTATGGTCAAATAAAAACAAAGAGGTCTTAAAGGAAATTGACCATGTGGTTTTGTATATATTTATCATACTTGATTACCGAATGAAAATGTTGCGGGATACCATTCACATGAAGTCTGGGATTTGTTGTGACTTGGATCAATTTACAAGGATTATAAAAGATTATGATTTGAGTGAATTGTTTTTTGTTTTCCCAAGAAATAATTCATGTAGTACTTCAATGCCTAAACTATGATGTACAATTCCTTATCTTATTTGGGGTATATTATGATTGCACCAACAAAAGTTTCAAGTGTTATGTTATCCAACTCCTTCATTGTATCAAAGGTTCCCCCATTATG
>SNQJ01S0249766.1:0-12910 GCA_010110895.2 Picea sitchensis | reverse complement strand
GAAATGCTTATAATTTTTTGGGAAACTAGTAACATTATCACAAGTTGCTTTGAGTCTCAACAAGTATGCCTCTTGATGAGGTGGATGTTGTCTTTTTGAGAAATCATTGTTAAAGTGTGCATCTCCACAAATAGGGCATCCTTCATTCAAAGGTGGGGATTGGGAAATTTTTTGTTGCCATTGTCCTTGAGGAAATAACTTTGTGACATATGGAGCATCATACAAAAACTTTTAAATATGGGAAAACTTCATAAACATGATAATGTTGTATTTAATAATCAAATAGAGAAAAATAAATAAATAAATAAAATAACATAAAGAAACATAAATTCATTATGATAAAACATTAAATGTGCTTTCGTATTTATTATATCATCGATCTCACCTAAACTTGAGAACATAAATTCATTATGATAAAACATTAAGTGTGCTTTCGTATTTATTATATCATCAATCTCACCTAAACTTGAGAAAAAATCCAAAACCCAATCTTCTTGACTTGAAATATATCTATAAAATAGTTAATTATTATTGTGGCTTTTGATAAATGTTGACACTCCAGAATTCTTTTTATGATGTGTTACCTTTCTAACCACAACATTATAAGTCAATTATTCATTGTGCTTGGCTTCATATTTTTCATTGATAAACATAGGATCATAATAATTTTTTTTTATCCAACATGCAAGATATATGTTTTCAATATCCTCATAAATAAATAGTTCACTATTAGACATACACCTATTAGGTTTGTGCATTTAACATAAATAAATAATAATTCAACTTGTAAACAATTAAAGTTGATTTTTAATTTTAAACACTAAAATAATAGAATTTATACATCTTACCAATAACATTGTTTCCTTGAATTCACTTTACCTTTGAAGGTTGATAGCATTAATCCTAATGATGGCTTTGAATGAAAACCCACAAATCTTCAAAGTGGTGATGTTGTGACATCAAGAAATTTTGTAATCACGTTATTGAATGCTTGATAAGTATAAGCCTCATTAGTATAACTAACGATAATTGTAACCATGAGAGATATCTGCAATAATTAGGGAGCACTACCTTTTAGGAATGTTTTTATAATCTAATATTACTTGATATTGCACAACATAGATTCGATTCCAAATGTAGTGATCTAGTATATCATCAAGTTCAACATTTTCAATATGTTGCAACTTAGCTTTTTGAATATGACTTTTTAAAGGTCTTTGATACTCTCTATATTTTTTTGTGGTTGATATATTTTTATAAAAAAAACATAATATATATCTATAAGTAATAAAAGAAAAATAAATTAACTTACAAATAAATAAATAAATATAATAAATCAACATATCTTCTTGAATTTAACAAAAAAATTGTTGGAGGGCTATTGTAGAGCTTGAGTCTTGATGGTTGCATCTAATATCATCCAACTCTTTTTATTCAACAATTTAACCATTTGTTCTTATATTTTCATATACACCGCATGACAAGAAAAATACAATAAATAATATTATAATGATATCTATTACAAAATACTTAATACGTTAAATTGAAACGATAAATTTTATAAAATTAATATTCATAAAAATTTAATAAGAAACTTTCAAATTCATTAGCCATGTCTTCCATCGATATTTTGTTTGACCTTACCCTTGATAATGTGGCTATGACAAGTATTTCTTCATTTACTCGCAACGATTTTCAAAGTGTTATACCCATGTCTTGTGGCGGATTCTTGAATTTAAGCTTTATCTTACCATTGCTTACTACAAAGTTCTTGTGCCTTTTAATTTTTAATTTTTTTAATACTATTATTCTCCCATAAGCTAAATATCTCATATATAAAATTTCACGTTTCTTTAGTTTTAAATCTCAATTGGAAATAAGAATTCATGCTTTTGAATGCATTACTTTTTTGAATGCATTACTTTTTTTGCGATTTTTTGGTTTCACAATTTTCTCATTTATTGGGAAGCCTATTTCCATACAATTTTGCTTCCAAAAAAATTACATCAACATTTATTATGTCCCCATTACATATTTCTTAAAATTCATTATGGACAAATCTCACTTTATGAATGAATGTCATGGACATCCTATATTTACTATATCTGATATGATCCCATGCCAATAAATTTGTTTATGTATTTGTTAAATCAACATAAATGATCCATTCTTTGAAAAAAAGAGTTATTGGAATACTCTTGCATCAATTATCTTCTAACTTCTACAGAATGATTTTTCCAAATCACATAATAATGATATTCAAAATGTTTTGATAAATCAAATGCATTCTTACTAAGAATCTCCATTAATTCAACAATATTCAGGTAGCTAGTGATATGTATATAGAATTACTTCCTCAGTGTGTTCAAGTTGTGAATATGCAATTGTTGTGGCTTTCTAACTTGATATTTATTTTGGCCTTCTTTGGGTTTGTAAAATTGCTTCACATTCAATTAAAAGGTGTAACCATTGTAAATTATGAAGATTACAAAATCGTCGATATTTTGATTACTAGAAGCTTCCTCTTAAATGTTTGCTTAGTGAAGTTGACACTATCTTATAAATTGCTCCAAGTTTTTAATAAATGACCCCCAAGATTGAATAAGTGAAGAATAATAAATAATAGTGTGATTATATAAGAAAAAATATGGTTAGCATTGCTACTTTTCGCCAATGTTAGTTAAATAAAAAAGTAATAACATAATAAATGAGTAGATTACCCAATCCATGAGAAACAAAAAAATGTAAAATCTTTATTTGTTAGAAACATCATAAAATATTAAATAGAAAGATTATAAAATAATTTAAAATTATAAATATAATATATATAATTAATATTGGAAGGAATGTTTTGGAGGGGAAATGTGGAGGTGAAATTTTACTATCCAAGTGATACAATTATTTATGGGAGGGTGGATAGTCATACCATTCTATATTTTTAGTTGTAAAAATTTCATAAAGAAGTTCCATTTATGAAGCATCAACATTTTGTTCACATATATCTTTTCTTTACACTAGCAAATATTATGAAAATAATTCTAATGATAATGAAGATACATATTTTTCATCTAGTGGGTATTGGTTTGATCGTAGTTCAAGCAATGAGATTGAGAATATTGATGAATAACTTCACAATTTAAAGGACTTTCAAGGCATTGCTAATGAAGGGAAAGAATATGACAATGCTCTTTATTCTTATAAATGGTTTACTAATAACATCAATAATGTGGGTCATATTTATAATCTACATCCAAGTGATGATTTCGATGATAGTTTAAATGATTGGTATGAAGATATTTTTTACTAGTGATGAATATAATGGAACTCCTACTAGAAACTTAGCTATTTTGGCCCTACTAGAAACTCGGTTGAAGAAACCCTCTATATGGATGCCTAATTTGCTTCCTTTGCTACCCGATTTGTCTAGATAAACTACCTGCGGTCTGTCTTAGCTACCCTAAATCAAATTTGTTGTTGTACAACCTGCTTGTGGCTATACGACCCCATAAATTGTACGACCTCTACCTCCCTGCTGGATAATATGACCTTCATGAATATCTCACTGCTAGGTTGTTCTTCCACTTATTGCTACTACTTGTTCTCTCCTCCTTCAGACTGAGCAAAATTCCTTTTTTGCTCTATATGTGTCTCAACACATTGTGAGTCACTCCGTGTCAAAGAAAAATTCCTTCTTTTCTCTCTGTGTCTTCTCCTTTCACTTTTCCTTCATTTTATAACATTGAGTTTTGACCGAATATAAAATAACCATTGATGACTAAGTCTCCATAACCCTAATATCTCAATGATATTGACGGTTGAGATTAAGTCCAAATCAATGGTAGAGATTCATCTAATTCACTAATGTAAATACTTTACATTTTATTAGACATTAATCAACTCAATATAAAAATATTTTCACTTTAATAATTATCTTTAGTTAAAGTGAATTACAAAATAAAAAGGACTTCAGACGACTTCACACACATTTGACACAAACCTGTGCATAAGTTCCTGTCCAAGCTACAATCATCAACACTCCCTCTTAGCGAGGAAGGAAATTATTGAAGAGCCACTTGAACTTGGATTTCCCTTTGGTCTTGGTACTATGTCCCACACATCATCCTTCACCATGGCATTCCTCCAAAACCACTGGTCTATTGCTTCCTCAAAACTGGAAACCTTAGAATCAATGATGCAACTCAATAGTGCCATATAGTTTAGAAACTTTTCTGGAGGCCTACTCTCCCTGAATGTACTCATAGGAGCTTCAACATGCTCGCTAACATTCCTCAATGTCTGCATGAACCATTGAGGTATTCTCACAGAACTAGAAGGGGTTGATCTCTCCCCCTCCTCACTTGAAGGTTAACTTCCTACACTGGAAGCTGTTGATGATCTATAATCAACCTTCGAAACTTCCCGCTCCTCATCCTCTGTCATCGGTAGGGTCTCATGCAAATTCCTAGATGAAAGGTCCTCCTCGAAATTCACATCTCAGCTCACCACAGTTCTCCGATATGCTGGGATGAAAATTCTTTAATCCTCCAAAGTTTCTATGTATACCAAAAACACACCCTTCATGTTGGAGGGCTCCATCTTGGTCCTCATATCTACTAGATCTATCTGTTGGTCACTCATATCTACACTGGATCTGCCAGTTGGACCTCATATTTGCACTAGATCTATCTGTTGGTTCTCAGATTTGCTAGATTTGTCTATTGGTCACTCATATATGCACTAGATCTGCCTACTAGATTTGTCTGTTGGTCACTTAGATCTGCATTAAATTTTCTTGTTGGACCTTAGATCTGCTAGATCTGTTTGTTGGTCACTCAAATCTACACAAGATTTTCTTGTTGGACCTCATATCTGCTAGATCTATTTGTTGGTCACTCAAAGTTTCACTAGATATTCTTGTTGGACGTCAAATCTTCTAGATCTGTATGTGGGTCACTTAGATATGCACTAGATATGCCCGTTGGAATTTAGATATGCTAGATCTGTCTGTTGGTCACTCAAATTTGCACTAGATCTACCCGTTAGTCCTTAGATATGCTAGATCTGCCTAAATATGACTATTGGTACTTGGAAATCTCAATTAGAGGCCTCGCTTTAATACCATGTTAAAATTTCAACCCTGGGTAAATTACTTCCTTATGATCTCAAACAAAAATTACTTGTTGAATTTTTAAACAGAAAATTCAGACCATAGAATAATTACACGCTGGCTGGAAAATAAATGAGAATTAAACAACGGAAGCAAAAGAAATTCACAAGCACACAAACAAATTTTTACTGCCCTTCAAATTAAATTTTCATTAAATTACTCCAATCTTACAAGGGCTCTTGTACAGGGAAAATATCCCACTGAGAAAATAATTAAATTACAACAAAACCTGGTTGTTTTGGCCCTTCCAGAAACTCAGCTGAAAAAACCCTCTGTACGATTGCCAAATCTGCTACCTCCACTGCCAGATCTGCCCAGATTCACTACCCATGACATGTATGGCCCATATTGGCTTCCCGAACTTATATCCACTATTGTATAGCCCGCATGTGGCTATACGGCCCCATAAATTGTACAACCTCCACTTCCCTGCTGGATAGTACAACCTCTAAAAATTTCTTGTTGTTGGGTTGTTCTTCCACTTGTTGCTAGTACTTGTTCTCTCCTCCTCCGAGATGAGCAAATTTCCTTCTTTTCTCTCTCTCTCTCTCTCAACACATTGTGAGTCACTTCGTGTCAACGCAAAATTCATTCTTTTTTCTCTAATTCTTCTCCTTTCACTTTGTCTTCCTTTTATAACATTGAGTTTAACCAAATCTAAAATAACCATTGATGACTAAGTCTCCATAACCTAATCTCTCAATGTGATTGACGGTTTAGATTAAGTCCAGAACAATGGTCAAGATTTATCTAATTCACTAATATAAATACTTTACATTTTATTAGACATTATTCAAGTCAATATAAAATTCTATACACTTGAATACTTATCTTTAATTAACGTGAATTTCAAAATAGAAAGGACTTTAGATGACTTCATGCATGTTTGACACAAAACCTGTGCGAAAGTTCCTATCTGAGCTACAATCATCAACAATCCCTCTTAGAAAGGAAGGAACTTCTTAAAGAGTCACTTGAACCTGGATTTCCCTCTGGTCTTGGTACTATGTCCCACACATCATCCTTCACCATGGAATTCCTCCAAAATTGTTGGTCTGTTGCTTCCTCAAAACATGAAGCCTCCTAATCAATGATGCAACTCAATAGTGCCATATAGTTTGGAAACTTCTTTGAAGACCTGCTCTCCCCAAATGTAGTCCTAGGAGCCTCAACATGTTCCTTAACATTCCTCAATGTCTGCATGAACCATCGATATCTCCTCAAAAAACTAGAAGGGGTTGATCTCTCCTCCTCTTCACCTCAAGATTGATTTTCTGTATTGAAAAACCGATGATGATCTAGACTCAATATTTGGAGCTTCCTGCTCCTCATCCTTTGTCACTGGTAGGGTCTCATGAGACTTCTTTGATGTAAGGTCCTCCTTGAACTTCACAATTCGACTCACCACAGTCCTCCACTATGCTGGAATCAAAATCTTGTAAGACTATGAAGTCTCGTTGTATCCCAAAAACACACCCTTCACGTTGGAGGTCTTCATCTTGGTCCTTAGATCTAGTAGATATGTATGTTGGTAACTCAGATCTACACTAGATCTTCCAGTTGGACCTCAAATCTGCACTAGATTTTCTTGTTGGTCCTTAGATCTACTAGATATTTTGCCGATCACTCAGATATGCACTAGATCTTCCTACTGGACCTCTGATATGCTAGATCTTTCTACTAGTCACTCAAATCTGCACTAGACCTTCTTGTTGGACCTCAGATCTGCTAGATCTCTCTGTCCATCACTCATATTTGCACTAGATCTACCTGCTGGACCTTATATCTTCTAGTCACTCAAATATGGACTAGATCTGCCTGTTGGACCTCAGATATGATAGATTTGTCTGTTGGTCACTTAGATCTGCACTAGATCTACCTGTTGGACCTCATATCTGCTAGATTTGTCTGTTGGTCACTCAAATTTGCACTAGATCTGCCTGTTGGTCCTTAGATCTTCTTGGATCTAACTATTGGTACTTGGAAATCTCAATCAGAGACCTCGCTCTGATACCATGCCAAAATTTCAACCATGGGTAAATTAATTCCTTATGATCTCAAGAAAAAATTACTTGCTGAATTTGTAAACGAAAAATTTAGACCATAGAATAATTACACAATGGTTGGAAATTAACTACAAATTAAGTAATGGAAGCAAAATAAATTCCCAAGCACTTTTTTTTTTTTACTCCCCTTCAAATCAGTTTTTTTATTAAATTACTCCAATCTTGCAAGGGCTCCCGTACTCGGAAAATAAATCACTGAGAAAATAATCAAATTACAACAAAACCTGGTTGTTCTGGCCTTGCCAAAAACTCAACTGAAGAACCCTTAGTGTGGTTGGTTGATCATCCTAGATCCCTTACCCGCAACTTGTCTTGGCTACTCGAACTCAGATCTGTTGTTGTACATCCCCAAAAATCATACGGTCTCTTACCCCCTGCTGGATGGTACGACCTCCATGAATTTGTGGCTACTGGGTTGTTCTTCCACTTTCTAGAACTACTACTTGTTCTCTCCTCTTTTGCACTCAACAAAATTCCTTCTTTGCTCTCTCTGTGTCTCAACACACTGTGAGTCACTCCGTATAAAAGAACAAATCTTTCTTTTCTCTCTATGTCTCCTCCTTTCACTTTGTCTTCCTTTCATAACATTAAGTTTTGAACAAATATAAAATAACCATTGATGACTAAGTCTCCACAACACTAATCTTTCAATGAGATTGATGGTTGAGATTAAGTCCAGAACAATGGTCGAGATTCATCTAATTCACTAATGCAGATACTTAATATTTTATTAGACATTAATCAACTCAATATAAAAGTCTATTCACTTTAATAATTATCTTTAATTAAAGTGAATTACAAAATAGAAAGGAATTTAAACGACTTCACGCACGAGCTACAATCATCAACACTCCCTCTTAGTGAGGAAGGAACTTCTTAAATATCCACATGAACACGGATTTCCTTCCGGTCTTGGTATTGTGTCCCATGCATCATCCTTCATCATGGAATTCCTCCAAAATTAATGGTCTACTACTTCCTGAAAACTAGAAGCCCCATAATCAATGATGCAACTCAATAATTCCATATAGTTCGAAAACTTCTCCGGAGGCATGCTCTCCATGAATGTACTCCTAGGAGCCTCAACATGCTCCTTATAATTCCTCAATGTCTACATGAACCATTGAGGTCTCTTGAAAGAAATATAAGGGGTTGATATCTCCTTCTCACCTAAAGGTTGACTTCTTGCACTGGAAGTTGCTGATGCTCTAGAATCAGCCTTAGGAGCTTCCTACTCCTCATCCTCAATAACTAGTAGGGTATGATGTGACTTCCTGGATGCAAGGTTCTCCCCGAACTTCACATTTTGGCTCACCATAGTCCTCTTCTATGTTGGAATGAAAATACTTCAAAGTCTTGTTGTATCCCCAAAATACACCCTTCATGCTGGAGGGATCCATCTTGGTCCTTAGATCTACTAGATATGTCTGGATGGTCACTCATATCTACACTATATTTGCCTGTTGGACCTCAAACCTGCACTAGGTTTGTCTGCTGGTCTTCATATTTTTTAGATTTGTCTACTCGTCACTCATATATGTACTAGATCTACCTGCTAGTCCTCAAATAGGCTAGATCTTTCTGTTGGTTACTTAGATCTGCACTAGATCTTCCTGCTGGACCTCAAATCTGCTAGACCCATCTACTGGTCACTGAGATTTGCACTAGATTTTCTTGTTGGACCTCAAATTTTCTAGATCTATCTGTTGCTCACTTAGATCTACACTATATTTTCCTGTTGGTGCTCAGATTTTCCTAAATCTGACTGCTTCTACTTGGAAATCCCAATCAAAGACCCCACTCTGATACCATGTCAAAATTTCAAACCTGGGTAAATTACTTCCTTACGATCTCAAACAAAAATTGCTTTCTGAATTTTTAAATAGAAAATTCAGACCATAGAATCATTACACATTGATTGGAAATTAACTGGAAATTAAACAACTAAAGAAAAATAAATTCCCAAGAACACAAATTTTTTTTTACTGCCCTTCAAATCAACTTTTCATTAAATTACTTCAAGCTTACAAAGGCTCCTATACTAGGAAAATAGTCCAATGAGAAAATAATTAAATTACAATAAAATCTGGATGTTCTGGCCCTACCATAAACTTAGTTGAAGAAACCCTCTATATGATTGCCTGATTTGTTGCCTCTATTGATTGATTTGCCTAGAACCACTACCCTCAACCTGTATGCCTTGTATTGCTTTCCCATGTTATAAAAAAAGTTGTAGGTTGGGAAAAGCCCTACCCAACCACCAATTGGAAACAACTAGGAGGGAACCCACCCACTGTCACCTTAGTCAGGTGTCCCTGTCACTTTAGAGGTGAGGTAGTCACCTCAAGGGGGGAATCCCAGTGAACCTAAGGGGAATGAGATGGAGGATGTCCCTAGAGGTCAATTCTAAATGGTATGAGGGTCTTGGGAAGGTTCAAGGGTTGCCAAATATGTTGAGTGACATGCCGATAGTGAAGTACCTGCCCGGGACACAAGAAAAAAAAGCATATGATGTAATATAACCAATTGGACAAGTAAGTTAAGCTTGTTGTTCCTAATAGAAGCTATTAGAAACAATATATATCAGCAATGAAATGATACAATAAGCTTCTAAATAAGTGGTAGAAATCAAGTGAAAGATACAAGAGATAGACTAGCTAAATACTAGTAAAACTCAAGATTAAAGACCAAGATACTAGCATGAAGAGATAAGGTTGTTGTAAACAATTTCTGCAGAAATATATATCAATCTTATGGCTATAACAATCAACTTATTACAACAAGAAAATCAACCACTAAAAATCCAAAATTTGCCAAAAAGTGCGCTAGACCAAGAAGTGTAAGTGTGCAAACTTTGGGCAAATTCCAGCGGTTGATTAGAGAGTTATTCAAGAAATTAGATTAGGGTTTCTGCAACCCTAATGGATAAAGATGAAAATTTTTAACAACAACAATAACTACCCCTTTGATGGGGACGCCCTAGTGGCTGAGAGGTGATCTAAGCACAAGGAACACAACCCAAGTTGTAAAAAGTTAATACGACAAGAAATCACATTTCCCAATGCAATATTTTGTTTGTCCAATGCAAGAATACTTCATATTAGTGCCTTTAAAATTGGGCGATGGAGTCTTTAAAGCACAATCTACATAAAAAAAAACTCCAGGGGTGTAAACCCTCTTACTCCCTAGGGTATGGCAACCAAACTTAGGGTAAATCTAGGAGGGTATACAAACTCGTATTCCTCCTAGCAACCCTTGCAAAAAAGAAAGACTTAAAACATTTAACAAAGAGATGAAGCAATGATGGAGGGTGTATCTATCATACTCCTCCCTAGGGTTTCCACCAACAATAACCAAAGTAAGCAATAAAATAATAGCATATGCAATTTTTTCCTTACCTAATCCAAGAAATGAGAGAACAAACCCTAGTTACCATGCAACATTCATCCAATATTCAAGAGAGAAAGACTTTAGGGGGGTGTGAATCACTCCTCCTCATCCAATCACCAAGAGAACTTCACCATAAGACATTCCACAAGATAGAAACACCAAAATCACCAAGAGTAGCGAAAATTTCAGCCATTTACTTCTCACAATGCGAGAGTTATGTTATGAAATGAGATCTTATGATATCTATTTATACAAAATGTCTCCAAAATAGTTTGTGTTGGTATAATTATTTGCATAATATATTACCAAACATAAATTATCAACTGAGATTCATAATCAGTAGAGTTGATGCACTATATGTGTTGATAATAGATAGGTTCCTATGTCTGATGAGTATAGCTCAATCAAGAAAACGATCTAAAACCAATACTCTGTTTTCACACTTCAAAGATAACACTCTTCACACAATTCATAAATTAGAAATCATAAACAAGCATATGATCTAAATTTCTTGCTTAGGTGATGGATCTGTTCATTGATGGCTCATGAAAGGAAAATATGAACTTTGATTCTATATCCTAGAGGAACTAAACTAACAACAATTAACACTCTGTTTTAGGATATCTAAATGCTTCACAGAACTTCAAAATTAGAAAAGAAAACTGATAACAAAACTTCTCAAGCAAACAGTGAATCAAAAGGTTATTTCTTAGGTGACAAGTCTATTCATTAGGGGCTCATGAAATGAAGAGATGAACTCAGATCTTGTTCCCTATATCAATTGAAAATAGTAATCAACAATTCACTCTTAGAAAAAAAACAATCATAACTCTATTCACTCCAATCAAACCTGTGTAGTACATAAAATAGTTAATATAATTGAGAGGCTTCATTATATGGTTCATGAAGGTGAGAGATGAAGTTTGATCTCATTTCCTATAACAACTCACTTCAAGCTTGCAAGAAATTCTTATCTAATTATGCACACTCTTGAAAATCAATTGATGCATCACAAACATAAATTTAATACAATCTTACAATCTTGGAATTCTGAAAAATTACTTCATTTCTACACAGGACACATAAGTCTTAATGAGATGTTCCATTTGATGGCTTATGTAATGCAAATGATGGACTCCCAACTATTCCTGTATTGCCACACTTTGCAATCAATTCTAATAGTGAAATAAAAAATGAAATCAGAACAATAAGTACAGAAAATAGAAATCTATACTAATAATTTACAATGAGCTTACCAAGATGGACCAGTGGCCCTTGCCGATGCCAACATGGAAGATTTTATATCAGAAGATGCTAAATGCTAAGATACACATAGGATCATTGAATTCAAACTTCCATTGATCGTCAACAAATAAATTTACAAAAAGAGTTGGTTCAAAAATCCAATTTGCAACATACTAATTCCTCTCCTTTTGCTTAGAGCCATCACTCAATTTATATGATTTTTACATTACAAGTTTGGATCTAGACAATCCAATCCAAATAAAAACCGTTTTACATCAATGGAGGTCGAGTACAACCATTTAGCTAATCAAGGAAATGCATTTCCCACAAATCCGGGCACGATCTTAGAATTTCTGGAAAATTGGCAAAGATTTAGGATGGATCGTTCCCCCTGAGATGGAGGTCTACACGTGTGAGATATGGAGATTCTGGCCCACGATTCTGCATGAAAACACAATTCTGGACAAAATCCATGTCCCCAAAATTTGATATTTAGCGTTATCTGCCCAGAAATCGAGGTGAAAATCAAGTACCAAAATGCTGGTACCAGAATCCTATAGATAGGGTTTTAGTACCAGATTAGCACAGTCGTAGCCATGAGTACTGGATTAGGTGCATGACTTGGTACCAAAATAGAGCATAGCATTCTGGTACTAAATTAGGAACTTAGGTAGTACCAGATCAATGCTGCTTAAGAGTCAAACGATTAAGATCCTATAAAATCAAACATTTAATCGTTTTAACTCAAGAAAACTAAACAAACCATGCTTTAATCATAATTTACCTCTCTATGCATATGGACAAGGTCATCGAGTGTATTTGTGGAGGAAACAATCAATTACATACACATAACATAGGTAAAATAGGCTCATATAGATGATAATATAGGGTAATATGTTGGACACACCTACCACACTTAAAGGGGGGGTGAATGAGTGTGGGGCTCTTTTTCCCAAAACTTCCCTCTTGCACAAAAACTCATCAATTAGCATTCAACATTTATTCATTACCCATTGTTGTCATTTATAACCAGTTATATGTG
>SNQJ01S0249763.1:0-12910 GCA_010110895.2 Picea sitchensis | reverse complement strand
TTTCAAAATGATAGACAATCTTTTAAGTTTTGTACATCATCTATGTTTGAGCACCAACTCAAAGTGAGGCTACTACATCTGTTTTACAGGCTCCAACTTGTTAGAGAGCACCAACTCTCTGGTTTCTCTAGCATCCACTAGAAGGAAGCACCAATTCCCTAAGTATTCCAACACCAACTGGATGGAAGCACCTACTTCCACTTATACAAGCACCAACTTGCATATAGAAAACTCTGTGTTTTCCCAAGCACCACGCTGCTACCCTGTTTTTCTAGCCACAACTAGATGGAAGCTACAACTCCCAATATTCAAGCACCAACTCGAATATCAAAGGACCACAGTCCTGCCTAGCACCACCTTACCTCCCTGGTTATGAATAAGTGATAGAAAAACAAACAATACAGGTGTCTCAATTCTTACCCCTTTTTTTCTCTTCTACAATTCTTCTTTGCTTCAAAAACTGTTCTGCAATTATGCTTTGCTTCATGCTATTTTGCTCTTGCTTCTGTCTGTTCAACAACTATTACTCATCTCTGAGTTTTATCTTAAGCTCTGCAACCTTTAATTTTACTCTTCTTACAGTTCATCACATTTTTCTGGTTAGAAAAACGAACCTCACACAGTCGCTTCATATCACCTTTTATTCACGCACGCCTCATCAATTACACCTCGAATCTTCTTGGGCAAGAACGCTTCGGCAACTTAATCGCCAACTGATCAAGAATCATGAATCAATTTTGCTAACTGAATCGTAACTGATTAATTAACTGTGAAGTGCAACAGTAGCCCTCCGATCATATTCAAATTCACCTGCACCGTTGGATTAAATCGACAAGGTTTTGCGTTTATCTCATATGCCTACTAGTTGTGACCGAGCGTTAAACAAAATCTGAATTTCGTGATCTCGCATCTCGGCATTCCTGTGATAAAGGATCTTGACACTCCAAGTCGCGATCACCAAGACTCCGAGATGGAGCTTAGCACCGCTAGCTTCTTCCCCTCATGTGACCACCAGCGGTGACTACAGGCTGCGCCAAAAGGCGCTTCATATTTCACGAATTTATAAACTTCATCGAGTCTGATCAATGATCGAGATCTCCAATGATCCGATGGTCCAAATCTCATCGCGATCTCGCATATCGCGATTCATGTGATGAAGAGTCTCGATACTCCAAGTTGCGAACGCCGAGATGGAACTTAGCAAGTAGCTCCTTCCCTTAAGCCTTCGACGATGTGACCTTGAGATATGACCACTCATCAATCAAATGAACACTTTGCTCCTTTGACGTTCCAGTCAGCGAAACAATGATTTTTCGCCATGTGTCCTATGGAACCATCGGTCCAGATAATATCGCGATTTCACTATGTGTCCTTCTTGAATCAACAGTCAAGATCTTATCGCGATGTCGCATATCGTGAGTTTGAACCTCTTTCCTTTGGATTTCCCGATCTGCGAAACTCCGAAACGATACCTTTGTTGTGCTTTGACTGTTCTGAGCTTACACTACTGATCTTGCCATTATCACTATGCTACTGATCATGGAATCAACGGTCAAGATCTTATCGCGATGTCACATATCGTGAGTTTGAACCTCTTTCCTTTGGATTTCCCGATCTGCGAAACTTCGAAACGATACCTTTGTCATGCTTTGACTGTTCTGAGCTTACACTGCTGATCTTGCCATTATCGTTATGCTACTGATCGTATTGATCTTCGCCATCTGTGACAAACACGCGCCATCAATGACAAACACGCATACTCTGTTGTTGTTCTAAAAAAACATGCCAACAATGACATCTATCTATCTATTTATAATGTAAATAAATCTTAACTCTAGATATATCATGTATCTATTTGGATTAAATCTTTCAAAATAAAACTTTTTGTAAATTGAAAAACTTGAACAAAAATTTACACCTAAAAAGATTTGATCTAGATTTAATTTCTATACAATTATAATAAATTTTGAATTAACATGGGTAATAAACCAAAACACTAAAAAACAATTAAACCCTAAGCCTACCCATTGAGAGTCCTGACCAAAAAAACCAAAAAATAGAGACTGGCTCAAGCAGATCAAGAAATAAGTTAACAATATAGGGCAACGGATCACTCAGTTGGCACACCAATCACGAAGTCTGCAGTCACGTATGCATTCATTGCTTTACATTTTAGTGTATGCATTCATTTTTTTTAACATTTTAGTTTAGTTGGAGAAGATTCAATGATGAACACGTGATTACATTTGCGATCAGCATTTCTACTTCAACAAATGCTAAAAGTGAAGTGGCCGACGCCAAAAAATAATGATGGATGGGACTTGTCATCGTCACAAAATCATTCCAAAAGTGAAGTGGACGACCCCCAAAATTAATTCCCCTGCTTCAAATTCAAAACGATGGACGGGACTTGTTGTCGTCACAAAATCACTTTTTTCGAGCAGAGAGGGCAGTGAGATACGTAGATAGAAAAATAATGGTTTCAAACGGTAATGATATGATTCCTTGACCCCCAGTTTTACTACAGTTTCCTTTAAAACATACATGGCGACCAATCCATCGGTTCTCTTTTTGGAAACCATTATCCAGTTGTGATGAGATGCGGGAAATAATTTAAAACCCAGTATTGTTCTCTGGATGTATGAAAGTCATTATTACTTTTCAATCTCTATCTCTGTGCTCACTGGCATTCATTTGTTTTTGCTGTTGCCTAATAAAAAATAGGAGTGGGCTAACTCGGAGTAATTTTATCGAAGATTGTGTTAACTAGGTTAACTTGGGAGAAGTTTAATCGATTTTCTGAGTATCTGGGTTGGTTTAAAATGAGACAAAACCTATAGGACAAGATTCTGAAATGCATGAAACTTTGATTCATGAAAAACTCAGATTACTCCTGAAAATCTGACCTGATTCAGACCCATTTTTTTTTTCTCTGAAAAGAGAGAAGATTGTTAAGAGTTAGTTTACTCCATAAAAATAAAGCAAATGCATATGTACTAGGGATGAAATAAATAATGATAAATGATTCAAAAGATTTAAAATCAGTTTTTTCCATCGTGCATAATAACTTTATTTATAAAAATCTCCAAAAATCATGAGCTTTGAATCGAGCAAACACACTTTGTATTTAATATTATTAGGTTTACTCACATAAAAAATCAAATAACTCCAGCAAAGACATGCCATTAAGTAATGCCACTGTGATTGTGTGTCATATTTTTAACGTGGACTTCAATAATGATTGAAGTTTGTTTTTTCTCAATCCTCCCTTCTCAACCGCTGCTTTCTAGAAAAAATCATTGATTTGGATTTTGATAGTTAGACCAAATGTTGCAGAGTCAAAGAACATAGACAAAGACAATTATATTTCAGATAAGCATACCCCGCGCAGTCCGGATAAAGATATAGAGACTGGTAAAGGCTATCAAATACACAGAGAGAAATTAACAATATATGGCAATGGACCACTCAGATATAGAGACCGGTAAAGGTGATCAAACACACAGAGAAATTAACAATATATGGCAATGGACCACTGAGTTGGGACAACAATGATAATAAGAGGCCAAACAATCACAAAGTTGCCAGTCATGTATGCATTCATTCTTTTACATTTTGGTGGGGAAGAATAATGATGACGATGGTATAATACGATGGAGAAGAAGCTGCAAGATGATGGTATGTTTACATTTTTTCATTATAGAAATATTATTTTATTCTTGAATTAATTTTTTTCCTTATAATATCTTTTATATTAATTGTCAAAGTTAACAATTTGTATTAGATTTATAATGTGGTTTGTTTTTGTTGTGGGTTTAGAATCTTTAGGGTTTGGCCAAGGGAGTTTTGTCATTTGATACTATTAAATTTGGAACTTGAGAGATGGCAAGCTATTGTTGTTTTATGAGGAGTTGTTTATGTTAGCATAAACTTAACAAGATTTTAATGACAAAGAAAATAAAACCAAGAACAAATTATGATAAAGGGAGAATTACAATATCCAATCACATGCATACAACCATCATCTCCTCTTTTCACACACTTTTCTACACTACATTGCACATTCACCTCTATGGGTATGCTCGTATATATAACATCTATCACACAGTTACACAAACTGATCATAAATAGATCGCATAGTTACACACCCTGTTCACTATAGTGTGCATTCATGCACATTTTATTTTTAGCCGAAAAAGTTGAGTGCATGCATCCACATGGGAAATTAGCTGGCAATTTTTCAACAATATCCACCTACAACAATTACTTGATATATTATGCCTGAATTAATTCATCACCTTTTCTGCAAGCCAAGAAAAGCCAAATACCATCACAACTCCACAACTTCTCTAACAATATTGTTACGTGAACATGCCTACACAATTCACTCCAGTATGGACCATTCTGCCTCCATCATTAACCTGCCTTATAAATCGATGCACTTGTCCCATTTTGATATGCTGGAGTGTTAGTCAAATGCATAATCCTTTGACCACCACAGAACACCTCATCCTGTACTTTTTCAAACTTACCCAATAAATCCTTTTATTCTTGCAAGACATAACCATCATAATAAATTTTTCCACCTTTAACGAAAAAAGACAATTTTTTTTCAATTAAAAAAATACAATAATCCTACATAAAGAGAACATAAATATTTTAAAATGGAAATTTGACTTCCTATAAAAGTTTTCAATGATAAAAATTTCCTAGTTAAAGTTCCTCCATACCTCCAAAAATCATACTAAATGTTTTGGATTTGTAGTTGTCCTTAGAAGTGATTTTTACACTCACTAACAGGGAGGCATTTAAGAAAATATCATTCACAAAACAAATATTTCAATGTTAGTTATAAATAAAATATTTCAATATCCACCTTAAGTAAAATACTTTTGTATCAACTTCAAACCCCTTATTGTATGTAGCTCCAGAATCAAGCCATGGAGTTGTTAAAGGTCCAATGGACCTGGTATGGTCCTGATGATGCAACGTGGGAATTTGAGGATGCTATGCGAGCATAGTATCCTCTTATTTTTGAAAAGTTTTGAAATTTTAATGTACATGTGTATACATGTGTATTTTTGAAAAGTTTTGAAGTTTTAAAATTTTGTACAAGGATAGTGCATAAATAAGGGGGAGGGGATTGTACTGTTCGTGATCCGAAACCCTTTGCAATTGTACATATAAGTTGGTGAGTCATTGGAACATAGTGTAAATGTAATGTACATTTAGGATGGTGATCCAAGGACACCGGGTTAACCATTATGGTGTTGCATGCATAAGAGTAGTGCGTAGAAAAGTGTTAACAAAGACAAGGTGAACAGTCTATGTGTTGCACACACCTGGGTAAGTGGGCACCTGGGTTAGTGCGGGGGAATGAATGTTTATGTTTTGAGGTCGGAGAACATGTATGGTTATGAGGTGAGTGAGCCTGAGCACATATAGGCCAGTGCACATGTCCATGTAAATATAATCATGAATATTAATATAATATTGCATTGCTACACATTGACTCACTTAGACGAAAAGAGATGGGGGGTCTAATCCACCCGAAAAGAGAAAAGGGGGTGAGTCATAAGTCTTATGAAATATTTTATAATATTTCCAGGAAAAGTGTAATGTTAGATATATTTTTATTTTATCCTAAGTTCCCAAGGATAGTGAACGGGTCACCAAGTGGCTTAAAGATTATTTTGGAGGTGACAAGTATCAAGTAGAAGGAATGCAATATATATTGCTGGACTTAGTGTATCTTAAGGGGGGATTATGCTTATTATTCATGTTGCAAGCTCTGGTGAGAAGAAAGGGAGTCAGACTGTATAAAAAATACGATTATTACTTTATCTTCCAAAGAAGCTTGTAGGGAGTTATGCGGTTGTATCCAAAGTTTCATTGTCGAAGAGTCAGGTTGGAAGATCATGAGTAGTCTCTTTGGGTGAGAGAATGGATGTTTTGGAGTGGTTTTCAAACTCGTAGAATATTCTCTAGGTGAGAGTATTGTTGAGAATTGTTCCCTAGTGTCCTGGGCACTAGTCATAGGGCTCATAGACTTCATGTTCGGCCTATTGTTGGTAAACCTGGGGAGGAGGGAAGTGGGTTAGTAGAGGGAATGATGAGTAGATAAGGGGAACACTTCCTTGGGTTTGACAGGTGCATGTGGAATGAGGGACTGTAGAATAGTTGCAGTAGTGGACACCTAGGAATGAGCAATTCTGTTTAGTTTCACACCATAGCTTGTCGCTAGGACCCTGTTTTCCCTGGTGGAGTTGAGCCCCAACTCAGGGGTGACCTATTGCTAAAATCTTATCGAGAAAAAATTTCTATGGTTGGGAGGAATGTCTGAGTCAAGGCTACGGTTGGTGATTTTTCATAAAAGATAAGTGTTCTTTATGTGCTTGTCTTGTTTATTGTGTGATTTCTTATCTATGTTTGACATGGGTTAAACTCATGTATGTCTTTGTATATAAGTATTTGTTGTTATCATATTTAATGATGCTTGCACCCGTAAGTACGATGCACATAGCCTGTACTTGTAGATATGCATGGATATAACCAATATGGTTAGTTTATCCTACTATGTTAACCTGGTGATTTTGGTTATGAACCGACAAGAAGAGGATTGCGTGGCCGAGTGTGTAGCGTGGTAGCCTTTGTACAATAAGAGGTTGGAATTTGTGGGTGTGCGAACAGATAATTAGATTCCACGCATAATGAAATTTGAGTTGGCACATGACGCTTAGATGGTTGTGCATGGGGTTGTGTTGTGGGAACAATATGATAGTGTGGGAAATTAGTGCACACATATTTGAGTTATTCCACCACTTAAGGTTGTATTGAAAGAAATTGTTTCTTCTGCTATTATATGTTGTGTGGTGCAACTTAAGCTCTGGTCAAGCACATTACTTCAAGTGATATTGTACGGATTGATTTTAAAGTAGACTCCGCGCAATGTACTTCTACTGTAACATTGCTCAGTGGTATGCTGGGTGTCACACACCTCTAATTCCATTCACAATTTGTTTTTATATATAAATCATAATAATCTAATGATTTCTTGTCGTCATAATTGTCAAATATATGTCTATTAATTTATTTTATTTCTACCCTTATGTTTTTCTTGTTTTCATTTGACATACATCAAATTGTCTTACGATAGTCTCATTATTCTTTCATCATTTTAGTACGAATGAGAAACCATATAGGATAAATATTATATAGATTGTTCCTACCAACTTCTTATAACTTATTTATAATATCTTATACCATAAGATAATTGAAATAAAGACTTAACACTTAATGATTCAGTCCTTCACTATACATAGAATTTGTAAATGCTAACTTAAGTCTCATTTTAATAAGACTATTTACTATAGGTACTTAATAAACCTTGTAAATGTGCTAAACCTGCACAAAATAGATCTAGCTAACAAATGACATACACAATTTGCAGAGAAAATATGAGAAAAGAGAAGCAGAAGAGAAAGAATGGAAGAATTATCATTAACCAAATGAATGAATAATAATTTACACATGATATACTATGTATAACTAAACTAATGCGCATTGGAGGAGAAGCCAATGCACCATAGTGGTGACCTAGAGTGATCTGGACACACACTAGCAGTTACGGGAGTAAATTTCCACCTAGTCTAGTCTCTCAGTCAGTTACGTGAGTTAACTGCCACCTAGTCTGAGTTAAATAGTCTCTTAGTCTTCAGTTAACTGACTGGAACAAAGTGAAGTGAGGAGGAGATCATGGAATCATGAGTAATGCACTAGTCTGGTGATGCTACCAAGGGAAATGTGCATTAGCTGGTGATGATCCCAATGCTGCATGGTGATGATCCCAATGTGGCATCTAGACTCCACTCAACTGATCAAACTAAAGTGTGAACTGAAGAGAATGTTATCCTAGATGAATATTCTCTCTAGACTATAGGAGACTGAATAATGACTAGTAAACATAGGGAAAACCTTAGGAAAAAGAATTCCTATGTGTGTGTGAAGTATCTCCAACACTCCCCCTGAACATCATTATGGTGAAAATAAAGAATCGGTCTCGATAACGAGGCCATGTTAGGTACCCAAATACAAAATATACACTGAAATAAAGGAGAAAAGAGGGAAAAATTCATGGGAAACCCCCCCCTCAAAGTGCAATGTATGTAAAAAGAAGAACAATTGCTATGAAACCATGTCCTTCACTCTAAGATGACTACACAAAGAATGGAACTTATGCTTAGTGAAGATATTGGTGAATATGTCTATAGTCTTATCTGCTGACGGAAAGAAATACAGGTCAATGATCCCCTCATAGAATAAGTCCTATATGTAGTGCATTTGGATCTCGATGTGCTTCATCCACTTCCTCTAAACTGGATCTCTATAGAAATTCAGAGTTCTCTAGTTGTCACACCAGATGACGATCAACCGATGAAACTGAATGCCCAACTCAGTGAGAAAATTTTGTAGCCACATAGCTTGAATGGTTATGTTAAATACTCCTTTATACTCTTCATCGACTAAATATAGAGAAATAGCAGCCTGATTCTTGTTCGACCAACAGATAGGCCCAGATCCAATACTAAGTGAGTAACTAGATGTGGAATTGTGATTAATGCTATCACTATACCAATAATAATCAATGAACTTAATGAGGTCCAATATAGAGTTTGTTTCATAGTGAATCTATAAGGTGATGGTGCCATGTATGTATCGAAGGATATGCTTTGTAGCCTTCCAATGTATCTCATGCGGCTCCTGCACGAACCTAGAGACTACTCCAATTGCAAAGGAGAGGTCTAGTTTAGAGTGCGTGAGATACAACAAGCTCCCCACTAGCTATCTGTACAATGTGTTGTCCACCAGTGGAGTTTCCCTGCCATCCTCAAGTATGGCTCCTGATAGGAAAGGAGTTGGGGCAGACTTGCAGTCTGTCATGTGAAATCTCTCAAGGAGATCTTGTTCATACTTGGCCTGAGACAATTTGATTCTTGATGCATCCTGGATGATATTGAGTCCAAGTAAGAGATGTAGTGGACCCTTTTCCATCATCAAGAACCTGTCACATAGAATCTTCTTGACTCCAGCAATAACTAAAGTCAAGCAACCGATGATCAACAAATCATCAACATATAGAACTAGGAGTAGAAGTCAATTAGTTGTCCTGAGCATGTAAACATTCAGGTCTGACTTACAATGTAAAAAGTTATGTGATAATAGGTAGGAGTCCATCTTGGAATACCATGCTCTTGGGGCCTTCTTGAGGCCATAAAGAGACTTCTTCAGTCGACATACCTAATATGAATCTTGCATAAATCCCCAAGGCTTCTCCATATAGATCTCCTTAGATACATCTCCATGAATAAATGCACTCTTCACATCCATCTGATGGACTTCCCATCCTTTGGTTGCCATAATGAAAAGTTCCAGATGTATGGAATCCATATTTTCTACTCGAGCGAAGGTCTCATCAAATTCAATACCATGCACCTGCTGAAATCCTTTAGAAACTAGTCTGGATTTTTATCTGCTAACCTATCCATCCACTTCACTCATGGTCCTGTAGACCCATCTGCACCTAACAAGTTTCCTTCCTGTAGGAAGGGGAACCAGATCCCAAGTCTCATTCTCAAGGAGGGATTTGTACTCCTCCTGCATTGAGGATTCCTGAAAGGGATTTCTAGCAACCTCGCCATGGGACTGTGGATTTGAAGACTGAACCAAGAAAATATGCCTAGGTGGCATCGGTTCAGTGGTAATGAGTGCAAGAGGAGGATCCTTGAAATAAAATATAGTTCTCCTAGTATTAGTTGCATCCCCAACATGATCCCCTCCATCTTGAAGAGTAGTCTTGGTCCACTTGGGCCTCGACTCTGGATTTGGATCTGCAACTGCATCTGCATGTACTGACTCTACATCTGAATGTATTGAATCGGTATCTGAATCATCTGAATCCTATGAATCAGAACTCTCATTTGAATAAGATTCAACATGTGCATGCTCATCATCTATGACAGGTAGAAGAACAAAAGTGTCTACGTGCGGTTGCAGAGGTACATGCGAGAAAATTTCCTCGAATTTGACACTACGCTCAATGATGAGCCGGTATGAGGAAATATCAATGAGTCTGTATCCCTTCACACCATCGGGATATCAAAAAATGATACACTTTTTTCTCTGTGGATCAAGTGTCTTCCTCTTCTTAGACGTAATCTTGGCCCATGCACGCGAAACAAATATGTGAAAGTGGGTCACTTCCAGTTTGAGGCCACTCCAAGCCTCGTAGGGGGTATTATCCTTGACAGGTCTATGGGGAGATATGGTTTGCACAATTAAGTGCTTTAGCCCATAATCTCTATGGAAGTGACTTGTATGTAGCATGTAAGATGTCATCTCTTTTAGAGATCTATTTTTCCGCTCAACAACTCCATTTTGCTGCGGAGTATAGGGAACCGTGTGCTACAAATGAATCCCGACCTCATGAAAAAGATTATGTATCTCATGGTTGACATACTCTCCCCCATTATCTTTTCAGAGGAATTTTATATTCTTTCCTGACTGTGTTTTAACAATGGCTTTGAAATCTTTGAGGTGTTGAAAGACCTTTGATTTTTTCCCGAGAAAGAAAATACATGTGGAGCATGAGAAATCATCAACAAAAATGAGCACATACCTTGCTTTACTGATTGATGGATATAGAAAAGGGCCCATTAGGTCACTATGGATCAGATATAAAGGAAAGGGGCCTTTTGAGTCTTTCCTTTGTCGAATTTCTCTTGAGGGTGTTTTCCAAGAACACATCCCTCACAAATTCCTTTGAAGAAGTGGATGTTAGGTAGACCATCAAACATTCCCTGCTTTCTAAGCTGTTTCATATATCTAAAATTTAAATTCCCAAACCTTTCGTTCCATATCCTACTTCTTTCATCAGGATGGGTAAACAATAATGCAAAATCGGGTTCAATGAATTCAGAAAATGTGTAGAGTCTGGATTGATGATTTACCTCACCAGTATCAACCTTGGAATTGGTTTGCATGTCATAAATATCCACAATATCATGTGTGAATTTAAATATCTTTCCAGTGCTGAATTTTGTCATCTGATACATGGAGAGAAGATTGACAGAAAGTTTGGGAACAACTACATTCTTGAAGATTTTGTTTGTGAGTTCAATTCTTCCTTTGCCGGTGACCTCGACCAAATATTTGTACCCCATCAGAATAGGGGGACCTTTGCATGCATCCAATTAAGAGTAAAATTATTTTTGGCTTCCATGTGGTGTGATGCTCCTGAATCTACAACCCAAGCATCATGAGAGGAATTGATGGAAATCAAAGCATGGCTAAAATTGTCTTTCTTGAGATTCTCATCTTCTGGCTTCTTCTTCTTGGCACCCTCGGGTATGCAATATCCAAGGTTGTTTTATTGAAGTATTTGGGCCATTTGATCTATCTGTTTCTGCATATATGCAGATTCTGGATGGAATCCTTTATGGCAGTAAGTGCATTTCTCCCCTTTTCTTCCCTTTCCACCTTTGGATCTGGAGGCATCATTGAAGGGTTTTGAGTACCCTTCCTTCTTTGGATTTGAATGTTCTTTCCTTTTGTCTTTATCTTTATATTTATTATTTTTATGACCTCTACCATCATGCATAGTAAATGCATGCGCCTTTGGGCCTTTTATTTTTCCCATGTTGATAAGCTTGTTCTGCTATTATGTTAGAGATTCAATGAATACCTCAAGAGAGGGCATATTCCAGGTGGCTCCAGAGGCGAGCCTAACTAAATGAAATGTGGATACAAACATGGAGTATTCTGGACCAAGTTTGGAGAGAATTGTGAGAACCATTTGTTTCTCCTCCTTATATATCAACCCCGCAAGCCTTGAGTTGTGACAACAAATCCTTATATTTGGTAAATAAATCTTGGAGATTGTCGAAGGTTTTTGGATCCAAAGTGAGAAATTCCACCTAAAGCATGTGTTTCTTCATCTCATCCTGTTTGCCAAAAATCCCTTCCATGGTGGTCCAGGCTTCATTGGGGGCAGGGATGATTTTAAGGATGGAAATATATTTTAAAATGTAGAAACCTTGGCGAATATTACTAACCCTTCATATGCCAACTATAAATGATTGGCGATATTTTTGTAAAAACATTCAAATTTCTAAGGATTTTATATAGTTTTTATAAAATTTTGACAATTTTTAAGGTAAAATAATTTTATCCTATAGAATTTGGGCGAATCATTTTTAAAATAACAAATCTCATTTTTGGAAAAACCATGGAAAATTAGCCAATGAGAGAAATTTGGGGGTTTTACAAGAGGATATGTGAAAGAGGGGTCCAGGAGAAATGAGACTACAAATAGTTCCAAACGCTTCATCCATTCGATTCAGATACTTGAATTTTCCAATGGATGATGTGGGTTTGGTCTATGTGTCTATGGTTAACCTGTATAATAATTTTCCTCGAGGATGCATTATTATCTTCTCTTTCCATGCAAACAAATTGTACGGTGTAATAATGAATTCTTTTGGAAATTCCATTTTTCCGTTATCTTCAATCTTCAGTTCTAGTGTTTCTTTTCCCTAGCAGTACATCGGCTTTGATACCATGTTAATGTGTTGAACCTACACATAACATATCTATCTAGTAAATGACATACACAGTTTGTAGAGAAAATATAAGCAAGAGAGAAAGAATGGAAGAATTCTCATTAACCAAATGAATGAATGATAATTTACACATGATATACTCTGCATAACTCAACTAATGAACACAGGAGGAGAAGCCAATGCACCATAGTGGTGGTCTAGAGTGATTTGGACACACACCAAAAGTTACCGAAGTAAATTTCCACCTAGTCTAGTCTCTCAGAAAGTTATGGGAGTTAATTGCCACCTAGTCT
>SNQJ01S0249759.1:0-12911 GCA_010110895.2 Picea sitchensis | reverse complement strand
TGTAGCCTTTCTACAAAGTCCTCCAGATTTTCATCCTCTTTCTGTATCATCTTGAATAGTTCCTCTCTTTTTTCTCTTGTTCGGCAATAGTCCTGGAATTTATGCAGGAATTTTTGTTTCATCTGGTCCCATGTTGTGATTACATGACCTCCAAGACTCATGAACCATCTTAGTGCATGTCCTTTCAATGTTGTTGGAAATAGTTTTAATTTTTGAGCATTGGAAATGTAATCATAACTTCTGCATAATATGTCAAACTCAAAAAGGAATTCATCAGGATATTCTAAAGATAAACCATGAAAGTTAGGCAATGATGAGAGTGGAATTTTCTTCATGGGAGCTACCCCTCTAGGAAGATCACCAATAGGAAATCCTAAAGTGGAAAAAGAGTTTTCATCATTTACCTCTCTTTCAGGACCTACCTGTTATTCATGATGCAGTTCTTCATTATACTCATCCATTTTTTCTTCTGTTTGCTCCCCTGCTGCACTTGCTCTGTCCTCAATGTTTCCTACTGGTTTCTCGACTGTCTCAAGACTCCAAACCCCTTTCCCTGTTTCAAATTTTTCTTGAAAGGAAGGTTGGGATTTTGGTTTTCGAGAGTTTGGTCGTTGAGGAGAGAAGATTCAGACTTTGATATAATCTCTTCAATATAAGTCTTTATTCCTCCTCTTCCTCTACCCCTGCCACCTGTAGGGTCATTTTCTTTGGGGTCTCCGTGTCCTCTCATGCAATCTTTATATCTGAAAGAACATAAGTGCTTTTGAAATCTATAATTACCTTACCCGGCAACGACGCCAAAATGTTGGTCACTATAATTGCTTATTCAACTAAACAATCAAGTGCTACATAAATTGTCAACCTAGGGAATTTTGTTTACTTCAAAGGTAATCACACATTGTATATGCTCAATCTCAAAAGCAATCTAGAGTTATAGTAAAAATACACTAATCACACCTTGCCTTGAACAAACTGAAGTTCTACTTTGAATTACAGGAAAGCAACCTACCTATTGCAGAGTTCAAAGTTTAAAGAAATAATTATCCAAAGAATCTTGGATTACATTAAGAAAATAACAACCTAGGAAAGAAATCCTTCAAGATACTAAAAAAGGAAAGACCAACTATTCTATAACAGAGAACAGGACCCTATTCCCCAAGCAGGAATCTTCAACACCTGTTTTCGATCATTACACTTTCATGAACTCATTATTAATCGAAATGATTGACACACACTGAAGGCTAACTATCTCTTAACAGAGAACAGGACCCTATTCCCCAAGCAGGAATCTTCAACACCTGTCCCTGATTATCACGCTTTCATAAATTCACCAAACAGGATTGCTAACTAGAATGATTAACAGTTACCCAAGCATAAATCATATGAAAACAATGTAACAATCAGTAAAGTAGAGTTTCAGCAAGACAGAGTTCAGTAAAGTAGTGTTTCAGAAAAACATAATTTAATCAAGGCATGATCAGAAATAACACTAACACACTACAAAGCTAATGGGTGAATCTTGTGAAGAAGGTGGGCCCTCCCTTCTCACAAGATTCCCCTGAAACGAAAGGAACTAGAAAGAAATGATGAGAACAATATTTTATTCATCTGTCAACTGTATCATGTTACAATGTCTAAAGTAAACACGTCTTTCTCTGTAATTCCTTTCTTAGCCAAAAAGTCCCCCTCTAATGATGATTTCCCCTTATTTAAAGAGGAGAATCCCCTTGATACAATTTGATCATCAAATTACATTTGCACATCTGAATCCTATTCTTAGTCAGATCTGATTTCTATACTGGAATAGGATATCCCGGTCTCCTATAAAAAAATGCTATTACAATGATTGAAATGGTGCTGAGTGAGGTGTAGTTGTTGCAGCTGGAGTAACAGCTTCTTTATTTATCTTCTTGTTACTACTGTTACTATTTCAGCATCACAAATCACGGGTTGTTTCAGCAACGAGATTTGTGTTCTGACTGTTTTAGCAATGTGGTCTCACACAGCAGCGATGGTTAATTCTGGCTCAAGGTGTGGCTGTTGTGGTGAGTGTAACAGATTCTTCTTGTGTAGGTTGTTGTTTCAGCATCGTAGACCATGGAGAGTGTAACAACTTCTTCTTGTGTGAGTTTTTGTTTCAGCATCATAGACCACGGAGAGTGTAACAGCTTCTTCTTGTGTCGGTTGTTGTTTCAGCATCATAGACCACGAACTGTTTCAGCCACGGGGTTTGCGTGCTTTTGACTGTTTCAGCAACGGGCCTTATGTTACTAACATTTCGCATACGAGGCACAAGAGCATTCAGGATTGCAAATGGCGTGATGAGCACTGAGTGCAACTTATAGAAGAAGTCCTTTTCAGACTCAAAATCAAGCGAGCGGGCAAAATTATGGTGTTAACGGTCCAAATCCATCCATACGAGCAGATCGACGATCGGCGGGAAATCGCTGGTGGAAGAGTTGCGCCAAGGTTATGCGTGATTGATAGCACCTATATTACATGACAGGAAATATAGTAGCCGTCCATCCAAAAGACACGTGGCACGAGATCTAATCGCATCAGCAATTCGGCATTCGGGAATTCAAGGGGTGAGGGTTCTATGTTGTTCTACATCTCGAAACCCCGAACCCCGAAAGTGTCAAAAGCGCCCAAAGTTAGGCCCACAGTATCGTCGGGAAAGTTCAGGACCATCAGATCTAATAAGACGCGTGGCGCCACATTAAGCCTTCTCGGCGTTTCGCTCATCGCGATTTCAACAAGAAAGGATTAACTCCTTCCGTTCGCGAACGCCGAAACCGCTCTAGGAATAAACACGGGGTCACAGCCCATGGTCACTTGGGAAAGAAAGGAACTGTGCCGAAAGGGGTCAAAGGTGCCAAATCCAGTCGCCGAAAGGATCGTCTCGATCTCCAGGTACCATCTGATACGATCCCGCTCCCAACCTTCGCTTGGAGTAAATAAAGGCGAAAAGGGGTGGGTGAAACCTCTCCTCATGCATTAAGTGTAAGGTATGGAAGGTCTAGCAAGCGGTCCGCTCGATAGGGTCCTATGTACCCAGTTCTTCAAATAAGCCATGCCGAGTGCTCGACTAGCCAGAGGATGTCTGCACACGCTAAATCAGCATTTACTGGCTCAGCTACTCCCCCTGCAGGAGCCATGTGCAGTTAAGGTGGTGATAGACAGAGAAATCCGGTCCGAATTTGGATGAAGGGACACTGAGCCTTGGATGACCAAGGACACCTCTGTTAGGCGATTTTCCTGAGTATATAGACTCATTCTTGGTATTTGGTAATGGATCGATGGTTGAGAAAGGCTCTTGATTGTAAAGTTTTGATGAAGCGCTAGTTGATCTGGTTAATGTATAAGGCATTTGAGACTTCTTACTTTATGGATGTCATCCTCTTTTCCATCTCTTGTATACCGTGTTAGAACAGCTCAGAATTGGAGGATCCAATCGAGTTGTAGCTGTTATAGGATGATGTAGGTTGGATCACTGTAACAGTTACATTGTTTCTAATCGGTTCCTTTTATTTTCGTAGTGTTGAACGACTTAGAATTGGAGGATCCAGTTGAGTCACTCTTCAACTCCTTGAAGCTCCGAACCAAGAGGATCTTGGCTTTTGAGTTTTTCATCCCCAATCTTTCGAAGGCTTGTCACCCGAGGCAGTCTTTCTCTCCCTTCTCACAAGTCTTCCCTCTGTCACCCTTTAATCCATTTACTGACAGAAGTTGGATCAAGACCTCCCTTGCTGCATACATACCAAGCCCGGTCTACTGAGTCAAAGTTTTATCTTCTTGATTCTTTACCCATTTGATCACCCCATTTATTAAACCATGACATAAAAACTGATGGGCATCGGGCTCTGCTCCTACAAGCAATCCAGGAGTGACTTCTGACACTAACATTTCTGGCACCGTTGACGGGGACGAAGTTGAAAATTTTTCCCCGGGATTGAACGACATTGAGCCTCTGATTCTGAAGGTGCATCAGGTATCAGAGCCTTTGAGGATTGCTACTGTGCACCTGGCGACTCCATTGTGACGACTACAATGTGGTGAACCTACCATGTTAATTGTGGCTTTCAGAGGTAGACACACGCAGTCTCACCCACAGCTGCCTCTAGCTACACCTGAAACTGATCTGGAGGTGGTTCTCAGAAAAGGAAAGAACTCTGAAGAAGAAGCTTCCACCACAGAAATAGGTAATTCATCATCTCCTTCTATAAAAAATCCATTTTCTCCTCCTCGGTTTCTTAATAGACCTCCTTCAGAGGTTTCCCGCTTCCTGAATTTTGGGAGTGTTCCTGCTGAGTTTTCCCGTCCTGATCTGGGATTGGAGGGAGAAATCCTTGTCACTCCCCTCTCCTCTGAAGCTATACCTTGTTGTAGACCCAGGACCACAGAATATTTCCCCACTCTTGCACAAAGAGGGAGATTTTATCCTTCTCCTTAAATCCCCTCTTGTTTCCCACTCCACTCCGAGACTCATTCCCGGTAGCCCCCTCGCGAACTCCTTCTCCTCCAAGTTCTCCTCCACCTAATATTCCTATGGATGGTTCTAATCCCCCTCTAAATAGAATGGACACCATAGTCACTTCCAGATATGCCCCCTTAATCCTACCCCACCCTATGAATCCTCTCCCTGCTGGAGATTACCTAAAATGCATGCCCAAGTTCACTGGGGAAGGGGACATAACTGCAGAAGAGCACCTGGCTGCTTTCTACAATTATGCAGACAACCTGAACATTGAAAATGAATATTTCTGGATGAGAGTCTTTGTCCAGAGCCTGGATGGTGAGGTGAGGAAATGGTTCAGAGGATTGGCCATCGAAGCTATTGCTAGGATCGAAGCCCTGGATAGTGCTTTCCTGAGGCAGTGGGGCGATAGGAAATATTTCATGTACTACATGACAAAGTTTGGGTCTTTGAAGAAAATGGAAGGAGAGTCTGTCTCTGACTTCTCCAAAAGATTTAATAAGATGTATAATAAAATTCCTGCCGAAATAAAACCCTCAGAAGCCTCGGCCAAAATTTCTTATGCTAGTGCGTTTGGCCCTGATTTCTGTCTTTTATTGAGAGAAAGAAGAGCCACCTCCTTAGCTCAAATGCAAGATGTGGCCATAGAGGTGGAATCCAATGTGTTAGCAGCTAACAGACTGAGGAACAAGGCCGACATAGACAGAAGAAAGGGAAGGTCAGAAACCTCAACTTCTGGATCATCGGTGCCCCACCCTCAAGTGGATGAACTGACCAAGATGGTGAAGTCTCTATCTGCAGAGATGGAGAGAATGAAAGTCGAGGGGAGGCAAGCATACAAGGGCCCTCAGAATGCCGAAAACAAAGGAGGTTTCAGGAGGCCGAACAATTTTACTCCCTCGAATGTGCAAAGAGAGAGGGGAAGAGACAGAGAAGACCAGAAAATTCAGGCCCCTTTCCAAAACAATTTTGTGGCCGAGGGGGAAGAAGGGGAAATAGATAAGCTTGATCCTGAAATCCACTGCTTCGGAGACACTCCTCCTTTTCTTCATCTCACTCAATCAGCATATGAGGAGTCTCTCATGGATAGACAGCTAAATGAACTGAGCAAGGGAGACAAGACTAGTGGCGGCCAAGGCAGGTATGATCTGAGGTCCAAGAAAAAGACTATAGCGCCTGACGTTCCTGAGAAGTCTACTAGAACAAAGAAACCTGCTAATGAAGTAGCAGATAGTCACAAAGGTAAGAAGACCTGAACCCTCTCTCCCATAGTCCAGAGTCATGTTCCCAAAATAAAAGAAGTTCTGAAGCTTACGTCTTCTTTTAAGTTCGGGCACAAAATTCAAAAAATCAGAATCCCTGTGCCCCTGACTGAATTGATTAAACATGAAGGGTTCAAGAAACGCTTCTATGAGATTTTACAGTCTGAGACCTCATGCCTTCCCACAGACTCCGTCAATTTGCAAGATGAAAAACCTGCAGTTATCCTAGGTCCTATGGTAGAAGACAGGAATGACTCATCCCCTCCCTTCTACACTTCCCTGAACATACATGACAAGGTGTTGCACAACTGCTTGATGGATTCAGGGGCCTCTCACAACCTCATGCCCAAAACTGTCATGGAAGGGTTAGGGCTAGAAGTCACCCGAGCCTATCATGACCTCTATTCCTTTGACTCCAGAAAGGTTCAATGTCTAAGAGTTATCAAAGACCTGGTTGTGACCTTGTTTCAGTTGCCCATGAAAAGTGTGGTCATGGATATTGTAGTGGCTGATGTCCCCCCCAAGTTCGGTATGTTATTATCAAGGTCTTGGATAAAAATACTGGGGGGAACTTTGCAGATGGACCTCACATATGCTACTATCCCAGTGTTTGGAGGAGAACATGGGAGGTTGTACAGGGAAGCCCAACTGGCCTATATAATCAGTGATGAAGCCAACCCTACCAACCATCCCATTTTTTCCTTAGACACTGATTTAGGTTCTAGTTTACTACAGCTCACCCATGCTCCTGAGCCCCCTCTTAATCTCAGAAAGTATCCCACCATTTCCACTAAATTTCCTCCCTCCATCACCCCCGTCTGGAAAATGTTCTTTGATGGGGCCTCTTCCAGGGAAGGTGCTAGAGCTGGGGTGGTTTTTGTGTCACCTGCTCGAGAAGCCATATCTCTATCATACAAGCTATAATTTGAAGCTACCAACAATGTGGCAGAGTATGAAGCTCTCTTCCTGGGGTTAAGAGCCGCAAGAGAAATGGAAATTCAGGAGGTAGAAGTGTTCGGTGATGCAGAGTTGGTGGTCCAACAGATCAGAAACACTTATTAGGCTAAGCACCCTCGACTCAGAAGTTACAGAAACGAGGTATGGGACCTAATTGATAGTTTCTTCTCAGCATTTAACATTTCTTTCATCCCAAGAGAGGAGAACACAATGGCAGATTCCTTGGCTACATCAGCAAGTAATTTCAAAATACCCTTGCCGCCCAAATTCAGATATGATGTGGAAGTAAAATATAGGCCCTCCATTCCTGGCAACATCAAACATTGGAAGGTTTTCGAGGATGATCTCGAGGTCAAGAAATTCTTGGAAACTGTCGAAGAGTTTTCAGAGATGCATATCAACCAAGACTCCGTCTCTAAAGAATATCTTGATGGGGGTAATTTTCTGAATAAGATTGCAGAGCGTAACATTGTACAGCTACCTAGCAACAATATTCCAAGAGGACTGGTTCCTTTGGAAAGGCTTTTTGATAGAAACGATGTGTCATTAAAAGGGGGGACCACGGAGGATGACACTGGTACTATTCAATGCAACATTGGGACCAAGAACGAGCCCAAGTTTGTCAAATTGTCAAGAAGTTTGACAGAGGAGAAGAGGTTTGAATATGCTGGGTTGCTGAGGGAGTTTGCTGATGTGTTTGCATGGACCTACGAAGACCTCAAAACATATGACACTTCTGTCATCGAGCATAAAATCCCATTAAAAGAGGAGGCAAAGCCATTTAAGCAGAAGCTAAGACATATCAACCCTATGTTGCTACCTATCATGGAGAGGGAAGTGAAGAAGCTACTTCAAGCTCAGATCATTGTACCGATGAGGTATTCAGAGTGTGTGGCCAACTTGGTGTCAGTAAGGAAAAAGAGTGGAGAGATCTGGCTTTGTGTAGACTTCAGAAACCTGAATAGGAGCTCACGAAAGGATAACTACCCCTTACCAAAGATGGAACATATACTGCAGAGGGTAACAAGAGCTTCCAGGATGTCCATGATTGATGGTTTCTCTGGCTACAATCAGGTCTTTGTCCTGCCTGAGGACAGGGAAAAGATGACATTTACCACTCCATGGGGTACATTCATGTACGCCAAGATGTTGTTTGGATTAATGAATGCAGGGGCCACATTTCAGCGTGCCATGGACATAGCTTTCATCAGCGAAAAGGATAAATTTTTGGTCGTCTATATGGATGACATCACAGTGTTTTCAAAGTCAGATAAAGAACATTGTCATCATCTCAGGAAAGTTTTCCTAAAATGCAGGAGTTTTGGCATTTCATTAAACCCCAAGAAATCTTTGTTCGCCATGCAGGAGGGCAAGTTACTAGGCCACATAGTATCAGCGAAAGGAGTCAGGATTGACCCTAGCAGAGTTGAGGCAATACAAGCCTTATCAGTCCCGAGGTCCAAGAAGGAGGTCTAATCCTTCCTTGGCAAGATTAATTTCCTAAGGAGGTTTGTGCCTAATTTTGTCGAGGAGGTAAAGATTATAACAACCATGCTAAGGAAAGGAAATGAAGTGAGGTGGACTTCTGAATCACGGAATTCATTTGAGCAAATAAAGAAGGCCTTGTCTGGAGCCCCTGTGCTTATCAGTCCCGATTACTCAAAGGACTTTCTTATTTTCTCCTTTGCTTCACCTGACACGGTAGTCACTGTTTTATTACAAATAAACAAGGAAGGGCTAGAGAAACCTATTGCCTATTTTAGCCGAGCATTAAGGGATGTTGAAGTCAGGTATGACACTATGGAGAAGCAGGCCTATGCCCTGGTAAAGTCTCTCAAGGCATTCAGAATCTATGTCCTGCAGTCAAAAATCATCGCTTACGTCCCCTCGGCTACTGTTAAAGACATTCTTATCCAGCCTGACATAGACGGGAGAAGGAGTAAGTGGATAGCCAGGATTCTGGAGTTTGACCTGGAAATAAAGCCTACCAAATTGATCAAAGGTCAGGATCTAGCCAAGTTGCTGGCTGAAGCCAATTGCCAAGATTTGGGGATAAGTTTCATCAATGAATGCTCAGGAATCCAGCAGGGTCAGTTGTCTGAAAGAGACCCTCAAAGGGAGCCCCCATTGGCCCGGTGTCCTTGGTATAAGGATGTCATATACTTACTGTAGGAGTGGAAGCCTCCAGATGGCCTACTGAGAAACAAAGCAAGAGCTCTGAAGCTCAAGGCAGTCAGATATTTCCTTATTGATCAAATCTTATACTGGAAAGACCCGCTTGGGGTACTGTTAAAATGCATAGATCCACAAGAGGTCGACAGGATCATGTTTGAATTTCACAGTGGCCGGTGTGGAGGGAACCACTTCTGGAAGGCCACAGCCCACAAAATACTCAGGGCTGGATACTACTGGCCCACTTTGTTCGTTGATGTCCATAGAAGAGTTAGAGCCTATATTACATGCCAGAGATTTTCAGGAAAGCAGCAGCTCAAGTCTCTGCCTTTATAGCCTGTGGTTGTTTCGGGACCCTTCCAGCAATGGGGCCTAGATTTTATTGGATAAATCCACCCTGATTCCAGTGGGCAGCATAGATGGATCCTGACTGCCACAGACTTCTTTACTAAATGGATTGAAGCTATCCCCACCAGGAGTGCTTCCCACAAGGTAATTATTGGATTCCTGGAAGACCTCATCACAAGATTCGGTTGCCCAAGAAAGATCGTTACAAATAATGCAACCTCATTCAAGGTTGAACCATTGGTTAAGTTTTGTGAGCAATTCAGAATCAAGTTGATTCACTCCACTCCGTACTATCCCCAGGAAAATGGTTTAGCAGAATCCTCCAATAAAAGTCTCATAAGGATTATCAAAAGATTATTGGAGGACAACAAAAAGGCTTGGAATTAAAAGCTGAAATTTTCTCTATGGGCTGATTGGGTGACTACAAAGAGATCTATAGGCATCTCCCCTTTCTAGTTAGTATACGGAGCAGAAGTTGTCTTCCCTTCTCATCTGGCCATTCTCGTAGCGAAATTGTTCCAGGATTATCAAGAAGATCCTAATGACATGGTCAGAAGGATTCACCAACTGGTAGAAGTCCAGTAGGTCAGAGACCAGGTGATGATCAGAGTTCAGGACCACCAGCAAAGGATCAAGCAGGTTTTTGATAAGAAAACGAAGAAGGAGGAGTTCCAGGTAGGAGACGTGGTACTGAAATGGGATGCTCCTAAACAAGATAAGGGAAAGCACGAAAAATTTGAAGCCCTATGGATCGGGCCCTTCAAAATCTCTGAGGTTTTCTCGAATAACACATATCGGCTAATGGATTTGGAGGGTGAAGAAGTTTTCAGCAGCCTAGTTAATGGGCATTTTCTTAAAAAATGTTTTGTCTGAGCCTTCTGTGGCTCCTGTGTTTTGTAAATATTGTTCTTTCAGTTCCTTGTTTTATTTTTATTTTTATTTTTCAGCTTAGTAGATGACTCCATAACCCAACAGCAAGGCACTAGAATTGCAAAATGAGTCCTTAGAGCATCACAGGGATGACTCTATCCCCCATGGAGCCTAATGTTAGTAACATTTCTCATCCGAGGCACAAGAGCATTCAGGATTGCAAATGGCGTGATGAGCATCGAGCGCAACTTATAGAAGAAGTCCTTTTCAGATTCAAAATCAAGCGAGCGGGCAAAATTATGGTGTTAACGGCCCGGATCCATCCATAGGAGCAGATCGACGGTCGACAGGAAATCGCTGGTGGTAGAGTTGCACCAAGGTTATGCGTGATAGATAGCGCCTATATTACATGACAGGAAAGATAGTAGTCGTCCATCCAAAAGACGCGTGGCGCGAGATCTAATCGCATCGGTGATTCATCATTCGGGAATTCAAGGGGTGAGGGTTCTATGTTGTTCTACATCTCGAAAACCTGAACCCTAAAAGCACCAAAAACGCCCAAAGTCAGGCCCACAGTATCGCCGGGCATGTTCAGGACTATCAGATCTAAGAGGACACGTGGCGCCACATTAATCCGTCTCGACGTTTCTCTCATCGCGATTTCAAGAAGAAAGGATTAACTCCTTCCGTTCACAAACACCGAAAGCGCTCTGGGAATAAACATGGGGTCACAGCCCGTGGTCACTTGGGAAAGAAAGGAACTGTGTCGAAAGGGGTCAAAGGTGCCAAATCCAGTCGCCAAAAGGATCGTCTCGATATCCAGGTACCATCTGATACGATCCCGCTCCCGGCCTTTGCTTGGAGTAAATAAAGGCGAAAAGGGGTGGGTGAAACCTCTCCTCATGCATTAAGTGTAAGGTATGGAAGGTCTGGAAAGCGGTCTGCTCAAGAGGGTCCTGTGTACCCAGTTCTTCAAAGAATCCATGATGAGTCCTCGACTAGCCAGAGGATGTCTACACACACTAAATCAACATTTACTGGCTCAGCTACTCCCCCTGCAGGAGCCATGCGCAGTTAAGGTGGTGATAGACAGAGAAAGTCGGTCTGAATTTGGATGAAGGGACACCGAGCCTTGGATGACCAAGGGCACCTCTATTAGGTGATTTTCCTGAGCATATAGACTCAGTCTTGGTATTTGGTAATGGATCGATGGTTGAGCAAGGCTCTCGATTGTAAAGTTTTGATGAAGCGCTAGTCACTCTAGTTAATGTATAAGGCATTTGAGACTTCTTACTTTATGGATGTCAACCTCTTTTCCATCTCTTGTATACCGTGTTAGAACAGCTCGGAATTGGAGGATCCAATCGAATTGTAGTTGTTATAGGATGATGTAGGTTGGATCACTGTAACAGTTACATTATTTCTAATCGGTTCCTGTTATTTTCGTAGTGTTGAATGACTTAGAATTGGAGGATCCAGTTGAGTCACTCTTCAGATCCTTGAAGCTCCGGACTAAGAGGATCTTGGCTTCTGAGTTTTTCATCCTCAAGCTTTCGAAGGCTTGTCGCCCGAGGCAGTCTTGCTCGCCCTTCTCACAAGTCTTCCCTCTGTCACCCTTTAATCCATTTACTGACAAAAGTTGGATCAAGACCTCCCTTGCTACATACATACCAGGCCCGGTCTACTGAGTCAAAGTTTTATCTTCTTGAGTCTTTACCCATTTGATCACCCCATTTATTAAACCATGACATAAAAACTGATGGGTGTCGGGCTCTTCTCCTGCAAGCAATCCAGGAGTGACTTTTGACACTAACACCTTCAAACAACAATGATAATCTGTAGTTCGAACTGTTTCAACACTTATATATTTCTGATCAATGGTTAAGTATGAGAGTAATGTAAAATTATATGAAAAACAAATTAAACATATAGTAAAGAGAAGAGACGTTATATACCTTTGGAAAGATAGGGTAAGGTGATAATGTGAGTTTAAATGTGAGTGAAAAAAGGATGTAATGGTAGAAACAAGTGTGAGCAAAAAGGTACATTATAGGGTCCTAACAAGTATTAAAGGCATTTAGATGTTCTATCACAGAATCTCCATCTTCCATCCTAATATGATACAACTTCTTTTGAAGAAACAACTTGTTTACCAGAGACTTTGATTGATACAAATTCCCTAACTTATCCCATAGTTCCTTGGTTGTAGATTCTCCCGAGACATTCAACAACACCGAATCTACCAGGCAGAGTCGAATAGTACTCCTTGCTCTTCTGTCCAACTTGTCCCAATCTTCCTTCGACATACCAGTAACTGGTGTACTAGTAGTTTGTGTAATGGTAGGTTGAGTACCATTAGCCTGTGTGCTTGTAGATAGTGTACCAATAGGCTATGTACCAGGATCCACAGCGATCCATTATTCTTTGTCTACAAGGAGGTCCTCCATCTTGAGCTTCCATAGCTCAAAGTTTTTACCGTTGAACTTCTCTATCTCGATTCTAGATAAGCTCACCATTCCTCTTTCTTTACTCGAATCTCCATTGCAAAATATCCCACTAAACCCAGGTTTATCACAGACCCAAGATAAACTTGATCTATCAAGACCGAGTCAAACCCTCAGAAACAAAGGCGTCCCTCTGAAGCCAAAAATGAGCTCTGATACCACATGTAAGTTTTAAACTTGCAAAGTAAAGCAATGCATATAGATTCTTAAGCAATACAAAAATTAATCAATGGCTCATACACAGAGTACACAGAGATTTTATACCGGAAACCCTCAACCGGGAAAACCTTTCTTATTTTCATTATATCGAATTTCACCATT
>SNQJ01S0249757.1:0-12911 GCA_010110895.2 Picea sitchensis | reverse complement strand
TATATGTATTTGGGATATAAAAATGAGTATCTAGTAAAACCATGGGTTTTTTAATTGGAAAAATATACTAGGCTGGTTTTTTTGGGAGGTATTTATCAATATCTAGTAAAATTAGGAATATTCTTTAATATTCCATCAACACTCGGATACAATTTCCCAAAACAACAAGCAATGCATGGTTACTCCAAGATTTCTCCAGTGGACTATGCACCCTACTCTTGAATTGATCACTCCTATGCATGTCTTACACTACACTAGGGCACACAATCCACTGCTCAAAAATGTGTGTATTGCCTTTCTTGAAAACAATACTAGTCTATGCAGCAGTTGAAAAATTGATCAATATGTCAGCTAATAACACCAAAACATGAGTCAAAGGGGGATCCTAGCCTATACAAAAATCCACAGAATGTCATTTTCTAACAACACATATCCACCAATCTTGAATCGACCACGCACCAGGTGGCTCCAAAGATCAACCGTAGTGGATTAACTCCTCCAAAAGTTGACCTCAATCTCTGCCGACGAGTTCACATACAATCTATGTCAAAAATTTCACATACTTCCACAGGGATCAAAGAACCATACACATATTGCAAAGGATTTTACCATATTAGAGTTTCACATTGGATCTCAGTTCCAGTGAATCCAAATCGAAAATAAGGAAAATTAGGGCACCCGAGATCTGTTATCTCTTTGTTGGGCAGTGGAAGCAAAACATAGCATAATAACCAGATCATAAGCAAGATCAAACACACATTAAACCAAACACAACAATCCCACAATTTGACACAGCAATTTATGTGGAAACCCAATGAGGGAAAAAACCACAGACAATGATAATCAATATTCTTTTATTCAAGGGAGAATTACAACCACCAACCCAAGCATACAACCATCCTCTCCTCTCATACAAACAACACCTCAGTATTGTGTTTTGTTCTCACACACTCACTACACATTTCACTCACACCTCTATGGGTATGCTCGTATATATAACATCTATCCTTCAGTTACACAAACTGATCATGAATAGATCACATAGTTACACGAATAGTTCATAAATAGATTGCATGCATGTGCATTAACATAGTTGCATGCATGTGCATGTGACCACATGAGGAAATTCGTTGGCATGTTTCCAACACTCTTCCCATACCCAATATGTTTTCAAGTAGTAAATCACTTACTTCCATCAAACAATATATTCGCCAAACAAATATGAATTCGAGCCCCACTTAATTTCTAAGCATGCACTTCAATGCGACATACAATCGCTCAAACAAAATCGTTCAACAACGAAACATCGGTCATTCGACAACTCCCACGACAATCACACGGTACAATTTCACTACTTTGCAACAGTAGCTCTGATACCATGTTAGCACGTAGGTAAAATAGTATAAGCGAGGATAATGAATCCAAAATAAGCGGTGGTGTGAAAGGACATCCTTCCAACACTTAATCGCATGGTTCACTTTGATCACATATTGTGTTATAGGGCAATCCATGAATCTAATTTAAATATCACGCCAAAGCCAGACACCAAATTTGTGTATGAGACCCTCTTGTTTGTAGGAAAAGAGACCCCTCCACTCAACTATTTGACTGCTTAAAATTTATAGAGATGTACATACCTTTTCCCCTCTGTATTTGAACGTGACCTCTTAAGAGGAAACACATGTTTTTAACCGTTAGACCCACTCAAAATATGTTTAGGCATATACATGAAATTTTAATGTATGGAACCACAACTCATAATCATTGTATTCATTAAATTTGGGTAAAAGTTGATTATACATGTTCCATAAGGTGAGTTTACAATACAACCTTAGGTTTTAATAATTCCACACTCGATGTAAAGGTTGATGGTCAACTCTTCTACAAATTTTCAAAAATTACAAATTATGGGGCCTTGTGTTCATTGTCTATATAGATTTTATGTAGTTAAGAAAACCTATATTAGACCATGAACCGACAAAATAATTTGACCTTTGGGAGACCATGCACCTCTCAGATTTTATCCCAAAGAGAAAATTTGGAGGGGGGGGCGCGCATCCTTTTTTTAGCATTGTAGTTATCTCCACCTAGGCCCCATTTCCTCTCGTCTCTTTCCAATTAGTTCACTGGATTCTTTAAGGAGATTAAAGAATGTTTTGAGTGCCTCCTAAAGTTCAAAGGGGGATTGAACTGAACCCATCCTTACCAATTACCTTCATCTCCTTGATCTCAAATGGAGAGATCAAAGAATGAGTTTATTCATTGTGTTGTCAACCATGGGAAATTTTTGGATATCATCGAGTTCTGTTTGAGGGAATTCATTTCCCATAATATTTTCTTCCCACAATCGAATGGTGTGACCATTTCCAAGCCTCCATGAGAGGGAATATTGAATAAGAGGGGTTGTTGTCTTGAAAAGACACCAAATGGGAGAAGCTTTAGATTTAGGGAGGAGGTTTTCAAGGGATGGCATAACATCACGTTTCCTCTCATGTAATTTTTAAGCAAGATGCCTCCACTATTATGTGTTCCCTGATTTGAAGAGCCAAATAATCTCGGCACCTAAATCCTAGCATATGATGATGAGGTCCCTTATGACTACCCCTCCCCTATCAAATGAAGCCCTAACCATATTCTAATTTACTGGATGACACTTCTTCTTGGAGGCTTTTCCCCTTGCCACAAAAAGCTATGGATCTCTTTGTCAATGCCCTGTAAGACGCTTGATGGAGCAAGCAATGTTGAACACAAATATACAGGAAGAGAAGAGAGGAGATATTTAAGAAGGACTAACCTCTTGTGGGGCTTCATTCATTGTGTTCCCAAACTAGTTATTTTGGATTTGATTCTTTGGAGAATAGGGCTTCAATGGGTTGTTTTCATTGCAAACCAAGCTATAGGAACATCAAGATATTTCAACACTCTCTAATGGACTTCCAAAGCGAATTCAAGAGTACACTCTCCAATGGACTTCCAAAGTGAATTCAAGGGTACATTATATGAAAATGAGGGTGCTCGCTAGGGTGTTCCAACCATAGATCTTTCTCTTAATCTTGTTGATGAAGCCCCCATAAACATCTAGGAAGGAGTCCAAAATTTGATTGAATTTGCGAGTGATAGTAAGAAAAGATCCTCCAATGAACATGGTATTATTGACAAACTAGGAATGGTTGATTGCTCTAGCACCTCAAACAATGCTTATCCCCAAGAGTATGTCATGTCACCTTTCCTTGTCTAGAGCCCATGCAGAAGATTATTCCATATATGATATACAACATTAGGAAGACCAAGAAACCTTGATGAATACCCTTTGTTCCTCGAAATAAAGGGGACAGTCTACCATTGACAAGGGGGGAGGATCCAAGGTGATTGATGTGTGCTATTATCCATTCTACAAATTCATATACATATCTAAACTTACTTAAGAATACAAGAATAAAGTCCTACCTTACTTATTCAAAGGAGTTGGTGATGTCCAGTTTGATAAGTATTCCCTTTTCCTAAGCTATTTTGTTGGAATGACTGACCTATAGGATGATAGTATCCACGATTTTTCTCCCTTTTACAAATATCCCTTGCTCTTCTAATATAAAGTTGGTCAGAAAGCAGCTAAGACATTTAGGGAGGATCTTTGTGAGAATTTTGTAAGATACATTACAAATTTAAATGGGTCAGAGGTGGTTGAATGTAGTGGGATTCTTTTCTTTGGGGACCAATGCTAGGAAAGAGGAGTCTATGTGTCCTCGTAACCTTATTTTTTCATGGATCCTTCAAGAATTCTATGAATATCTCTCTTGATGATGGGCCAAGAAGGTCAATAAAAGTGGTTAGAAAATGCATCTAGACCTAGTGCCTTATTAGGCTCCATTATACATATCACTTCTTCATTCTCAAACTTTATAATTTCTTGCATTGCCCTTTAGTTTTCTTCCTTTATCAATATTGGGAATGACTTTCAACATGTGGTCCCACTCTTCCAAGATAGTTTCAAAACCCTCTGTGTATAGATGTTTAAAGTAATCATGGGCCACTTCCAAGAGTTTGTCAAAATGGGCTATAGTAGTGTCTTTGGGAAGAGAAATTTTGGGAAGATGGTCCTAAACTTTTATATCTTGGACCTATTTATGGAAGTATTTAGAGATTTTTTCCTTATCCTTAAGCCAAAGGCTACTAGACTTCAACTTCCAATACTCTTCCTCGTTGCATTGTTTTGTAGAACTTCAACCTCCAATACTCTTCCCCATTGCATTGTTTTGTAGGACTTCAACTTCCAATTCTCTTCCTTGTTTCCTTGATCTAACAACACTCCACCAACAATTTCTTTTTCCTTGGCTTGTAGATCCCTTGTGATGACCTCTTCCATTTCCATGATCAATTGACGATCCTCCTTTTGAGTTTTCCACTCCATTTAAGCCTTGCCCAATCAAATAAAGAAGTGTTTAACATACTTTCTAAAGTGTTGATTAACTTCTTTAATCTTTCATTCCAAATGAAGGATGGAAATCTTGAAATAGGTCGCTCCTAGGCTTCTTGAATGATGTCCCGTATTGGTTTACGGTGAATCCAAACATGGCTTAAACTTGAAAGGGATCAATCATAATCCTCATATTTTTCCATGGGAATTATAACAACCCCATTTTAAGCCCCTAATTAATTTGTAATAAATTATGTTTAGTGATGATTTTATCTCAGCATGGAGATATTATTGCCATGGATTATGAACATTGTAAATGTATTATTGTTTAAATAAAAGAAATTCAAACAATTGACTGAAGGGTGGAGCATTAGTATTGGCCATGAAACCACAAGTGGGGATTGGTGAAGGAATTAGGGTTTGCCTAGCCTGCCAAAATCAGTTAATGAAGGGGGTTGGTAGTCGAGCATCCAACTACCCATAATGAATGGAAGTATGGAGGACTCGTTAGGACAACTAAAGATTGCCAATCGGGGTACAAGGAGTACCACCTCGTTTTCCTTGATTTCCCCATGAGTTCCTTCTGAGATAAGGAAGAGGAGAGCAGGTGAAGAACCTTCTAGTGGAAGAAAAAAGAGATGCACAAGTGTGTGCTAGTAGGGGGGGAAATATTTGATATCTCAAGAAATTAGGAAAGAGTGTTACAGAGTGTTAGAGAATGTTATGAGTTGAGGGAGAACCCATGAGTAGAGTAGACTCAAAAAAGGAGCAAAGAGCTTATGTAGTTGAACAGAGAACCCGAACCCGACCTCAACTAATATGGTCATGAGATTGATGCTTATTGGGTATTAGAAACTGCACTGGAAGCGGAGGACATTGAGAGACTACAATGGTAGTAAAGGGACTCCATTGTGTGGAGGAAATCCAGCTGGAAGGCAAATAAGAAACCTCGTGGAGGCCCTAGCCATGGTGGGTGAAAGGGGGTTTCTATCCGCGGTTGATGTGAAGGCTAGTGGTCTTCACACTATCAATTTCTCTAAGAGACTTGATGTTCCCCTAATGGTATCATGGCCTGGCACAAGGGTGGCTAGATTGTAGAGAGAACTAGTGCATCTGAGCTTATGGTTGGGTGGAAAAGTGTTCATCCTCAGTTAGTTGGTTGGTTAGAAATTCAACAAATAATTCCTTTAGTGTGCCCTTATTATGCTTTGTAAAACAAAATATGTGTGTATGTATGTAATTACAACTTTATGAAATTGTATAGATATTAGATGAAAGCTTTAGAAATTATGAGAAAAGTCTAAAGGAGATAGAATTTGATTGTATGTTTCGTGCTCTCTATATGCATTGTATTATTTAATGGTTAATGTCTCCTAGAACACCAAAATGAATGAAAAGGGAATCTATGCTTCATGTTCTATACATGTTTAGTAATTTATCCTTTTGGTTATTTCCTGTTGGAGGTATAAGGAATGTTTCTTAAATCTTATAGCCAGAATTCCTAAGCATTTCAGAGAAGACATACGGAAGCATGGTTGCTAGCCAAGGAATTGAAGAGTGGAGATTAGATGGAAGGTTGTCCTTCAAATCATAGATTATCTGAGTTGAAACAAGGAGATGAACTATAGAGGGCTTATTGGTCATAATTCCAAAGTTGGAAACTTGAATGGCGGGAAGCCTAGGGTTGAATTCCTTCGGAAGTATTTATCTTACCCATCTGAATGCCCTAGGGATGAATCGTTGTAAACCATTGTGAAATCAACGAACTTGCAACATAAAGTCGAGGGAGAAGGGATTCTAAGAAGGAATTGGACTATTTGATCAAGCGAATTGAGGAGTGGATGCCTTTGAATCTCACGATTGAAACCACGACAGTGGAACCCCGATATCCAAAATGTCAAGAATCTGGGATTTCAAAAAGGATGACTTATTTAAAACTACGGATCCCAGATATGGAACCCAGCGATGGAACCCCAAATCTAGTTAGCAGACATCCGGAAGTTCTTTAAATGTATTTCATTGAAAATGTCAGACGATGGATGGCGGAACTTAGAGGAAGGAACCATGACCAATCCAGAAATCTAGAGAAATCCTTGAGTGGCATTTTATGGAAAAGTCAAATCTGGATATGAAAACGTGATGTAGAGGAACCTTGACGTCTATGACATCATGCTAAAAAGAGTCCATGTGGATATGACATGGATTCCACGTAGATGGTTATGTGGTGAAGTCAGGTGGTAGAGCCATGGTGGTAAGCCACGGTGTCAGGTCACGGAGCGGAGGTCGAAAGATGGAACCAGGAAGCGAAACCCGGGGCTACCTGGAAATAAAGAATAAAAAATTTCCATTATTTAGAATTTCAGAAAAAGTTGGATGTCAGATGTTGTATCAACATGCCATGTTAACAGGTCACATCTGCACCTTGTCAAAGGCCCCATCAACAAGGACCCATCAGCAGGGCCATGGTGGCGAGACTATAGTGGAAAATGTCGAATGACGGAACCAGGAGGATAGAACCGTGACAATCCAAATATTCTCATAAATTGATTTTAGCAAACATCCATGTTTCGGATGCCATGTCAGCACTGCCATGTCATCATATTGAGTCTTATGCTGCATCAAATTCCACGTTGACATACGGTGTCAAAAGTGCCACATCAGCATGTTGTGTCAGCATGCCATGTCAGGGGACATATCAGCAGGGTGTCCCCATTAGAAAACCATGGTGGCAAGCCATAGGGTGGAGGTCAGATGGTGGAACTGGGAGATGGAACTCAGACCATCCAGAAATCCAAAAATCCAAAAATTCTCAAAAAGGGATTTTAGCAAAAAGCAGAATTATGGATGCTTCATTAGCATGTCCCATCAGATGCCACATGGGTCCCTGTGCCAGAAGCCACGTCAGCAGAGGCCCATAAGTGGGGGCCAAGGTAGTAGGTTGAGGGATGAAGGCTAGGTGGTAGAACATTGTGGTGGAACATGAACCATCTGGATATCCAGAAATTCAGAATTTTGGAAAAACAACATTTAGTAAAATGTCAGAGGTCGGATTGTCGGATGTGGAACCTCGACAAAATGGAACCATAACCCCAAAGTGGAAGGGCGAATGGAAGGTGGATGGTCACATCATCCTGACATGGATGCCATGTATGATGAAACCCCATACCATGCGAGCATATGAGTCCAATGAGGAGGTGTTAGGTGGAAGGTGACACATGGAGAGGAGAAGTGTCCTCCGATGGTGAAGTCGAGACGCAAAGGGAAGGTTATCAATTGAACACATTTGAAACCCACTATTAATCTAGGTCATTGGATTGAACATATCTCAATTGTTAGATCTATCGGGATTAAATGTCTCAGTTAAAGATTATGTAGTTATAAAAACCTATTGAAATTTGGACCATTGATTTGGGTGATCATACACTTCCTAATCTAGCAAATGTGCAAGTTGTACCCCAAAGGTGTAAAGGAAAATGGGATGGGACCCATTCATCCTGCAACCAATGGTTTAGTGGTAGGTGGAAGCATGCCATTGGATACACGTTAGCAATGGAAGGCGAATCAGAGACCTCCAGGTGGCAGTCGGGGTACATGTGGGACCCATGTAGGAAATGAAAGGAAAATCCAAAGATCCATAAACCCGAGATTCTATTTAAATAGACTTATACCAAATTTCAGATCACGAGTGAGGAGGAACCATGTGTGTGGAACCAAGATATCTGGAAATCTGAAAAATCTGGGGATTTCATATGATAGTTCCACATGGATGCCCAGTGGAATGATGACATCAGATAGTACATGTGAAACAAGTCCATGTGGATGCCACATGGACATGATAACATCATCATGAGGATAAATCTTTGAAATTTTTAAAGGGCCATAACTTTCTACCCATATCTCAAATTTGAGCATATTTACAGTTGTTGGAAAGCTCTTGAGGAGAAGAATTGACTTTTGAGATCGAAAATGGGTTCAAAGTTACCCATGAGAAAGGTAGTTTAGAGGAAAGATCTGAGAAGTTTTTACATTCCACCTCCCTAATGATGTTTATGGGGTTGGTTGTGTTACAGTCATGGAGAGAGGCTTGTGATTTCAGATGGTGGAAAGGGAAATAAATTATTGAATATGAAGGTTCTCAATGAGATAAGAACTTTGAATAAGAAAATGATCCATCATTTCCACAAATGGCTAGGGCCTATGTAGCAGTTGTTTTAAGTGAACTTTCCTCTCTTTAGCCTAGGGTCGAATAGGTCCCAATTCACTAATAAGATCCTTCAGGTTGATTATAGAAGAGGGAGTAACTTCAGCTAGGTCAATAGGAGTATCATCTTGAAGGGTCACCCCCAAATTGGGTGGGATCTTTGATATTGAGGAGTGGAAGGGGTGTTCTTAAGAGTGGGGCCTACTTGTCCTTGGTCTAGTAAAATAAGAGATTCAAAGAATTTAGAGGACTCAAAAGCAATGATTTCTTTAAGCAGAGCAAGGTGTTTATTTCCATTGGATTTATGTGTAAGTTGTGTTTTCTCTTGTTTGAACAAATCTGATGGGGAAGAGTGGTCATTCATTTTATAGTCATTCACAAAATGACCATATTCATGGCTAGAGTTGCATTTTAATGGGCATTTTTCATAATCAAAAGGAAGTATATGGTACCAATCATCAAGGCTCAATAGGTTGGCCTTGAGGAGGCCTTTTTCAAGATCCACCATGCCACAAATTTGGGCATAGAAAAAAATACCCAACTTTGGTTCGACTTTGTCTATATATTATCCCAATTATTTCCAATCGAGACCATGGATTGATCATTGCAACAATGGAAATCCCATCCTATCCAATGCATCCCATGACACCTTTTCTGATCTCATATCAACAAGTTGTGACTAAACAATTGACCAATACAAACAATGTGATACATGGCAATAATTTACATAACCCCATGTTTTTCTTTATTTTTGAAATATTCCGATGTGTTGGCCTCATCTAACAAACTCAATTCATAATGCATACATTATGAATTTTTCATAACTCATCCAACAAACTCGATTCATACATTATGAATGTATGAATTGATCAAAACTCATGTGTTTGAGTTTTTCATAAAATCTCATTCACGTTGTGTGCAAAGCTCACGGTCCAAATTAGCAACATTATTCAAAAGGACTTTCTATCCTTTTCTTCCTTCCATACTCAAATTCGAAAAAAAAAACTTAAAAAAACTTAACATTTGAATTCCATTCAATCATATTGCAATTCAAGGAGATATTTTTCAATTGTCACTATTGATAGCTCCTACATCATCTCCATTGTTTTTATCAATCAAGAGATGGTTCACTAGATGTAAGTTTATGTTGTTTGTTGGTTTATGTAAGCACCACAAAACACCAATAATAGTAAGTTTAATGCAACATGAAAAAAAAAAATCCCCAAGACATCAACGCTTCACCATAGATTAACTGAATACACATTGAAAGACGTCATATCACTCGATTAACCAAAATAAAAATACACATGTGCAAATAAACATTAATACAAATTCTAGTGTTTTAAGCTTTTATAATATTCTATGTTGTTGTTATTGTTTCCTGGATTCATTATCCATCACACGATCCATCCTTAGGGTTGGCTTAAATGGTTGGCCATCTTTAATGACTTGCTTGTGAAGGTGAAAATTATTTAACACGAGTATTTGTTATCAATGAAGCTATCACGGCAATGTATAATTGTTTAAGCTTATTCCTATCTCGGGGATAATTAAACTTTATTAGATGATTTGAGATGTCATTAGGATGTCATTGTCTTAATCATTTAAGCATAATCCATTAACACGTGATATTTTAACTTAACCCAATTTTATACTATAATATATGCGACCAATATTTTTGTGAACATAAATTTTATAAGACTAGTTAAAACAATGTAAAATGGTTGTTGGTTATGTTATTAAAACAAATAAACATGAAAGGAAACCATACATGAATATTTTGGCCTCACCACTCATATCAAAGGCTTCCTTGGCCTCACCACTAATATCAAAGTTTTCCTTGTATACCTAGCATAGTTATTCATAAAAGAACCGGTGTTGTGGGCAAAGTGATGCACCAACCCCATGTATAAGATGATCTTACCCAATGTATGACAAAAAAGACTATGTAGACAAGCAATGAAGTTTGTGATTGATATGTTACACATAGAGGAACATATATAAGGATTTTTGGAGCCATTAAAGCACAACATCCATTACCTCAATTCATTCTTCCTAAGTTGTGGGAAAAGTGCCTTGCTCATTAGAAACCAAGTTGTAAAATAAAAATATTAAGAAGAGAAGAGGATTATTAATGTGGAATGAAATGAAAACATAGAAATATGTTGTTTAGCAAGATAGTCTATAATATCACATAGATGACAACCAAAAGTCCAAGACATGAAAGATAAAATATATCACCTTTCAACTTTAAGAGTCAAGACAAATGCATATGATGAACCGCCACACAAAGGTCATATGCACGTTCAATTATTGAAGCATAAAGGTGACTTTATCATTGATCAATTCACACCACAGAAGGGTGATATGCAAGTTCAATTATCGAAGCACAAAGGTGACTTTATCATTGATCAATTCCTTTATCTTCTAAATAAATTCAAGGTGTAAGGGTCTTTTCCTCTAAATAAAACCAACCTCAACCTGTCAAAAATGAGTGTTTGATGAATGAGTGAATTTATGAATTAGTGACACGTGTTGGTGAAGTTGCAACCTCTAATAAAGAGTGTATCATGAAAATTGTCCAAATTTCTCGATAAGAAGTAATTTTGCTCACAAGTATATTGTTTTGGAGGGGTGGTCATGATGACAATCTCATGGGCTTTAGGGTGATGTTTTCTTGGATGTGCCCAATGGAACATGCACATTTGGTGTTAAAGGTGGATGAATTCTTGGGGTTTATTGGGATTTAGGGTGATGTTTTCTTGGAAGTGCCCAATGGAACATGCACATTTGGTGTTAAAGGTGGATGAATTCTTGGGGTTTAATGGTTGCTTTGTCCTTGGCATGATTTTAGCCAATGCGTGATGGAATAAATTTGGTGGTGGATGGTGCATGGTTAGATAGATTGGACTAGATGAATTGCCTTGGTAGTTGCTTTAGGTAACTCTTAACAAAAAACTTGGGTACACCCACTTAATGTGTTGGGTAAGGAAACTTGTCTTGGAAGAAGGTGCCTTGGTTGTTGGAATGAGTGGGACACATTGTGCACAGTGGGGAAGGAATTTATGAAGTACATTTCAAGGTGACAGATGGTTGGACATTTTTTGAGAAAAATTCATGGAGTTGGCCACAAGTCGTTGGACGATTTCGATTAAGTCAAGGGTTGACCATGAAGGAAACAATCCTCTTATAAATGGATTCATACCAACCAAATGACCAGAGAGGGACCAAGCCGACCACAACCACGATGGTTTAAGGAAAGTGTGGGGGTTGGCCTATTTTGAGGAAAAATGGTTCAACACCCAAGTGTTGTACAAAATATCACTTTGACACTCATTTTGCATTCGTTGTTGGGTGAACTACTCAAGTCATAAATGATTTGGCAAAGTTGGAACTAGGTTTAGACATGATTGTTGTTGACAATACTTGTAGAAACTATTTGGGTTGGATGAGTCGGTTGGTAAGAAAAACGAGTCATTTGGTGCAGACAAATTAGTTAGCATCAAAGCACTCATTTTTCTTCGATGATTTAGCTTATAACTAACTATTCATGATTTATCTTATAACTAACTATTAATTATTGTTGTAAGATATACTATTCAATTTCATGAAATAATTTATGAAACCATGTGCACAATTTGAGATTCAAAGGTAAAATATGAGCATGGTGTAGACAATGATTTCTATAGCAGATCATTTGGTTGATTTCCAAGTAAAAGGGATGAACCATAATGATAGCCTTAACATGGGATGAGATAGACAAGTTTTGAAATAGAAGGAATGGACCAAATATCCAAGGACAAAGGAGCATGGCCAACCTATAAGAAATGTGGGTTCAAGCAAACATTTTGTTTATCGATTATCCAAATGAATAAATTTGATTGTTTTATATGTTGAGAGGACCACCATATAAGGATAGGTTTGATTGAATGATTTGATTCACTTTCTATAGATGGAATACATGGAAACAACACTAGGTGCATCGTGGGTTAAGTGTGTAGATGTAGAGCAAATTAATTAACTTAATTGTTGATCATTAAATCATCAATCCGGGAGCGTAAGCTTATAGATTCCAACACTATATGTGCAGGTACTAGGACTAGTGTGACTATATAATCTATGAAAAGATCATGAAACTAAACTAGAAAATCACAATAAACTTGTTCATTTGGAAACTAAACAAGAAAATACCCTGCTAGCGCAGGGTGCAATCTCTCACTCAAGCAAGTCTTGAGCATCATGTAATATCGTTCCCACCTTCAATTGAAACTATTCTTATGATTGAGAAATCAAACT
>SNQJ01S0249756.1:0-12911 GCA_010110895.2 Picea sitchensis | reverse complement strand
TTGAGTTTAGTTTTGTAAACCCACTTGACACCAATACTCTTCTTGTGTCTAGGAAAATCAACAAGATCCCATGTCTTGTTCTTCTCAATGGAGTCAATTTCTTAGTTCATGGCTTGAACCCAATGTGGCTCCTTAGCTGCTTCTTTAAAAGATGTAGGTTGACATGACATTAATGAAAAAATATTGTGTTGTTCAATGTCATCCAACTACTGATGGATTTCTCTCAAACTTCGAGTTCTATGATTTTGAAGTTCAGAGGATGAGTCTCTACTTGAAGTTGAGTTATCCTGAGAATTTTCAGGTTGTCCTTGTACCTGCAATCTTGGAAGAGCAGATTGAGGTATTGGCTATCCTGAATTTTCTATATTTTCAGAACTGGGTAGCAATGAATTTTGACTATCCATTTGCTGATTTTCATATTCGTTCCAGAGTTGATTTTCCAGAAATTTTACATCTCTGCTGAGAATTAGTTTCTTTGAGATAGGGTTGTAAAGTGTGTAAGCTTTAGATGTTTCACTGTATCTAGTGAAGATACATTTCTCACTTCCATCATCCAGTTTCTTCCTTAATTCGGAAGGTATGTGAGCGTATGCTATGCATCCAAATGTCCTTAGAGCGCAACATTTAGCTTTGTCCCACTCCATGCTTCTTGAGGGACTTTCATCTTTAGACTTGTGGTTGGAGATCGATTCAAGAGATAAGCTGAGCATGCTACTGCTTCAGCCCAAAAAGTATTTGACAAACATTTATCTTTGAGATGGCTTCTTGCCATGTTCATTATTGTCTGATTCTTCCTTTCAGCCACTCCATTCTGTTGTGGAGTATACCTGGTTGTAGTTTGCATGATAATGCCCTGTGATTTGTAGAAATTTGCAAATTCGTTGGAGTTGTATTCTCCTCCTCCATCTGACCTGAGAACTTTTATATATTTGCCACTCTGTTTTTCAGCTTCTGCTTTGAATTCTTTGAATTTTGCAAAAGTCTCAGATTTGTGTCTGAGAAAATAGATCCAGATTTTCCTGCTAAAGTCATCAATAAACGTTAGAAAGTAAAAGATACCACCCATTGATTCTGTTTGCATTGGTCCAAATAGGTCAGTGTGAACAAGTTCAAGATGTTGTTTGGCTTGAGTGGAGGACTGTGGAAAACTAGTTCTCTTATGTTTTCCAAGTATGCAAGACTCACATGGGGAATTTTTCTCTTTGAAGATAGGGAGACCTTTGAGCATGGAGTGCTTCTGTATAAGACTTAGACTCTGAAAGGGTAGATGTACAAATCTTGTATGCCAAACCATAGTTTCATTGGGGGTGGTTGCACTTTGTGCATATGGTTGGATCAAATTTGTAGTTCTGAGAGTAAGGGGAAACATCCTATTCCGTGTCATGTGGATTTCAGAAATCAATTTTATGTTGGGGGTTTTATCATAAACCCTGCAGGATGCTCCCTAAAAAAGTACCTTATAGCCATGTTCAATGAGATGTCCTACACTTAACAGATTATGTTTCAGATCTGGAACATGATAAACATTGTTTATGTCCTTCTTTACATTTTGTTTAGTAAGAATAGGTACAGTTCCTTTTCCTTGAACTTTGACTAAGGAGTCATTTACAAGTGTAATATTAGATGAAATTAAAGAACCAATGCATGAAAGTAAATCTTTGTTACATGTCATGTGATTGCTGCAACCACTATCCAACAACATAAGATCTTTAGGTTGTTCTTCAGTCTTGTGGCATGAGAGAAACATACCTCTTGAGGTTTCTCCCATATGATTTGACACATGTGCTTTGCCTGAGAGATGATTTGCTTGCTTCTTCCTTCATTTAGATTCATAGTGCCCATACTTTTTGCAGTAATAGAATTGTATTCTTGATTTGTCATTTGATCTTCTCCCTCTGCCTCTTTGAGGCTAAAAAGTTTGATACTGGTGATGTTGTTTGTTACCTCCATTTGAGTGTTGGCTACTTGTAGTACTCCCTCGTCCTTGGTGACCTATGCCTCTCCCTCTGCTGAAGGATAATTGAGTTTTGAAGGCATTGGCGATTGACTCATTTGAGAGATGCAGTCTGGTCTCATGTGTCACCAGGGAACCAATTGTTCATCTGTTGAAAAATGCAACAAATCCTTGGATTCAAAGATTGCTGTAACAACCATTTCGAATTTATTTGGTAAACTTCTGAGGACTTTCTCAACAATGCGTTGATCAGTGATGGCTTCACCAATCAATCTGATTTGGTTCACGATTCCCATGACTCTGGTCATAAACTGATCCACATTTTCAGACTCTGTCATTCTTAAAGTCTCGAATTGCATCCGCAAGGTCTGCAGTTTGACTATTTTGACCTTGTCATTTTCTTGGTAGGCTGATTTAAGGATGTCCCAGGCCTGTTTTGAAGTACCAGCGCCTGTAATTTTTGAGAAAATCGAGTCATCCATTGAATTTTGAATCCATAATTTGGCTTTATTCTATCTGTTCCTCTGAGTTGCCTGAGCAGTTCTCTGTTGGTTTGTCATGGCGGAAAGGTCTGTTGGATCTGGTTCGACATATCCAAGATCCACTGGATCCCAGCACTCTTGTGCTTGCAAGAAAGATTTCATTCGAGGAGACCAAAACTCATAATTATTTCCAAGAAGAATCGGACCTTGAGTTGGTCCTAAATTGCTAGATGTGGCCATCTTTAAAGAATTTTAACAAAACAGAAAAAAAATTGTTGGAAAATTTTGTGTTTCCCTGTTTCCTGTGTGTAAAACCAGGTTTTCTAATTTTTTTTTGTTGTAGTGGCTTCGAAACTTCGTGATTCGGGATTTTGGGTTTCGCGTCTTCGCGAACCCTGATATCGAGCTCCTCTGAATCCTTGATTCCCTGATCTTCGAATTACTGAAATGTCGAATTGGCTTCAAAGATCAGTGGTCCTTGTTGATTTGAGATCAATGACTCAGATTGTTTCAGAATTTCGCATATCGCGAGTTCACGAGACTCTCGCCTCTGATTTCACGGTAGCCGAAATCGCGATGGCGTTTGCATCGATGGTCCAGATCCTCTTATGATCTGATGGTCCAGATCCTTTCGAGATTTCACAAATTGGTATTTCGCAACTCTTGAACTCTCGTCACAATGTTCTCCAAACCACAAACTCCGAAATGCCGAAATTTTGATGGTGCTTGGATCTGCTGTCACCTGTCCTCTGAGAGGGACGGTCCTGATTCTCTCACGAAATCTTATTTCCCCAGTCTTCACCTTCGTTCTCCCGGTGCCAAAAAAATTTGTCGATGGCTTCCGGATCTTCGCCACCTGTCACTCCAGATCCAACAGTTGGAGTGATTTCATGATTTTGGGATTTCACATATCGCGGTATGGAGTGCAGTCTCCTTTGCTTGTCCAACTCCCAATTCTCGATTTCGCGATAGCATCAGATCGACGACACATGATATTTCTCGATCCAACGATTCAGATCGAGTCGTGATTTCACGATTCGCGAATTCTCACGGCAGTGTTCTCTAACCTTTACTCCCTGCAAGTTAGCGAAATGTTGAGGTCTCGCCACGTGTCCTCCTTGATGGATAGTCCCAATGATTTCGGGATTTCATGACTTAGAAAGTCGGCTTTTCTCCTGTGTGATCCATAGGACTAAACCTCGTGCACTTTCTTCCGGATTCGACGGCTATAGGTCCTCTGTGCTAAATCTGAATGGTTGAAAATATTTTGCCTCTTTTGCGTGCTCCACGTCCTTTCTGAACTCGATTAACGCCTAAGATCTGTTAGCAGAACCGATATTATGGCTTCGTCTGCTTCCTTTGCTTCTTTAGCGTGTTCTTTGTTGTTCTTGCAAAGAGTTTCTCCTGAAGCAGGAAATTTGTGAATCTTTCACAAATTGAAAGACTTTCAAAAATTCTTTAAATCTTTCTGCTTTTTGCAACAATCTTTCACGAGTTTGTGAGAATTTTCTGAATTATTTAAACGTTTCTGCCTTCTGCAGCAATCTTTCACGAATTTGAAAGAATTTCGGGAGATCTTTAAACGTTTCTGCCTTCTGCAGCAGTCTTTCACGAATTTGAAAGAATTTCGCGATATCTTTAAACATTTCTGCCTTCTACAACTTTGACTCCTCAGTGTTTTGAGCGTATTGCTCTATGCTTCCTCATGTGTTCTTTCTTCTACGATCTTTTGAGCGGAGGGCGGACTACGGATTTCTCTCCAGGCCTTGTGAAAAATCTCGCATCCTATGCTCTCGTGAACAGTGTAAGCTCTACGTTGTTGAGGATCGAGTTTCTCTCGAGACTGTGTGGAGAGGCTTACTACTGATGCTTTGATACCATGATAAAATGAGAAGCAAGAAGTACAGAGAAAAGAATAGAGAAAAAAACAATATTGAGTATATTAGGAATATAAGGAAAAAGAGTACAAATGAAAGGAGTAAAAGAGTATAGAAGAAAAGGGAAACTAGCTGAGCTAAATAGGCTCAAGCAAATCAAGAAATGATAGTATAGCTGGCGAGGACAACTGGCAGTGTACAGTCATACTATTGAGGTTACATTATATTTAACAAAAAGATGGTGTTGGACCTGTCAAATAAAATCGTGTTGTATAGAACTGTGAGTAAACAGAAGCTTGAAGGTAATTTGCAAATCAACTATTGCGTGGAGCAAGAGGTGTGGCGTTTCTTCCCAATCTATGATGGGTACAACTATTGCCAAGTGAAAAATATGGTGTTGGACCTGTCAAATAAAATTGTGCTGCATAGAACTGTGAGTACACAGAAGCAAGCCTGAAGGTAATTTGCAAGTTGCTGGGATTATTTTTTTGAGGTGTGATTAAATGGCTAATCCCTTTAAAATCCTATTTAAACAAAGAAACCAAGGTTAGATGGCTCAAATAATATGACTCTGTTTAACTAAGTTTTCTTCTATTTTGGTGTGCTATTTTGATGTGTGGTTGTCAATTGATTAATTTTTTGATCACAATAATTTGCTTATTCTAAGATAAACTTTGTTGTATTTATATGTATCATTACATTGATTTAATAGATATTTTAATGCAATGTTAATGTATAATACTCTACTCTTTCATTTTAATACTTAAAAAAATCAATAAATCAATGGGTTATTAACTTAAGATCAATAGTATGAATAATATACATTTTATAGTATGATTTGATTAACAAGATTTTCAAATAATTTGATAAGATATGCCTTATATGGGAAGAAACTCTTTCAAACATGAATGATATACATTTTATAATACAATTTGATTGCCAAATAATTTAATAAGTTATGCTTTATATGAATATAAAAATATTGTCTCGGAAGAGACCCTTTCAGGTCATGTTCCATTGGATTTTGTGAATTGAATCGAGGCCATGGAGGTTTAGGCGTCACATGGATGGCATTGTCTATGTACCTACTACTTAAAAAAATTCTTGTACCTACTACTTAAAAAAATTCCTTTTAATTTCATGTTGTTGGTAACGCCTATGTCACTAAATTATTACTCATGGCTCTTGGCTCTATAAAAACACTACGATGGCATTTTCCTCATAGAATAAGCAATTTCCAATCAACCAAGTAGCCTAGTTGACATGTCTAGTTTGGATGGAATTCCACGGCTCTTCAGTGCAATTTGGTAATTAAAATCACATATTTTCCTTTGTTAGTGAATTTTAATTAGTGTAAGCTCTTACAATTGTATTACCTTAGGACCTAGTACTATGTGTGTTTCACATAAAACTTATCTCAAACCTATCTAATAGCAACAAAAAATTATAGCTTGAAAGAATTGTCTCTAACTAGGGTGGGGAAAATGATAAAACAAACCTATCTAATAGCTTGAAAGAATTGTCTCTAACTAGGATGGGGAAAATGATAAAACAATTAACTAGGGTGGGGTAAATGATCAAACAATTATTCAAGTGCATTAACTTACTCAACGCCTATTTCCACTTTCAAAGATTGGATCATAAATTTGTAGTTTCCAATTGATAAAACAATTAACTAGGGTGGGGGAAATGATAAAACAATTATTGAGTGCATTAACTTACCCAACACCTCCCCGGATGGGGTGCCATGCAACCTTCCTGAGCCACATGGCATGGAGCCAGCTCAGGCCTTAAATGCGGTCGTCCGACTCCCATCTCCTCAACATTTAGGATGGTAGCAGGCTTCAGCCACCGCCATTCTACAACAAGAGTTTCCCCGCACGTGAGCAGTGTAGCCATGAAGATAATTTATGCAGTGAAGTTAATGATGCCATACGTCTCATCATCTCTTTTTCTCTTAGCGACCTCACACTTCGTCCTTCTCCATTTCATTCTTTCCCTGCACTAGAGTTGTAGCATGAAGCCTTGGAGAAATCACCCTGTTTCTCTTTTCAGACATCACAACAATCTTTCCATCTTGATGCCTCAAGAACGAGGAAAGCCTTGTCGAGGCTTCGCCTGGTATTCCTACACAAATCGGTGAAATTTAAATCAGGAAATGGAGAGGGCACTCTCCATTGCCTGGACACAACTTCAACGCAACATAATTGGCTACAATGCCCCTTCGGTCGCAGAATTCCACATGGCAGCAACAATCATCGTGGAGCCTCCGGTTGCAGAAGTCATTGTGGAGCCTTCAGTTGCAGAATTCAGTGTGGAGCCTCTGGCTGTAGCAATCACCGAGGAGCCTCCCATGACTTATGTCGTAGAGGAAATATTAGAGGAGCCCTCGGCGCTGTTCACAGTGCTGGAAAGCTGGGATCCTCCAAGCGATTTCAGCATGGGTGCCGAAAAACTGGGATCCTCCTCGCATGGTCTCAAGAATTCTTATGGCAGGGAAACTGCGATGCCTCCGACAGAAGGATTCACATGCTATGTGGAAGAGGAGACCCCAACTGCAATGGCACCTCAAGAACCAGACACTCAGCGAACCGGGAACGACGACTCAAGTGAGCCAGTGGACGCAGACATGGGGACACACAGTGGACAGGCCACGGAGGCAGGCTCAATCCTTATGCCACCTCATATCTCCTACATGCAAGCCTCCTGGCATGAATTTCCGCCTCTTCTCCATCCGGATCTACTCAATTTGGTCTTCGATTTGAGGATCCAGATGGCAGACCATGCCTATCATCGCACTCTCATGGCCCAACGTGTGGACATTCTCTTCAATGCATATTCCAACGCGCCTCTAGGACAACGATGCCCCACCTGTCTACAACACTTTGTCATTCCATCCACCTCAAAGGCCATCTCAAACATCAGGTAACAGATATGGTTCAACTCAAAGGTCATATTCTCTTTTTCACAGTGTTTTATGTCGATCTAGTTATTTTATGTAAGACTCTAAGTACAGTTAGGATCATGACTTACTATCAATCTTGGTTTCCTTTGGGCAGGATTGATGGCAATCTAGTTATACTTGAGCAAGGGTTAACTCAGTTTCAGTTTCCGATTACTCGACGAAACGATGTGAAACCCAGATACACTACTATTTTTGCTACTTAATATAGAAGGAACCTCCATCTTTTTTACTTAAAAAAAAAAAAACTTACCGAACGCTTATTTCCACTTTCAAAGATTGGATCATAAATTTGTAGTTTCCAATTGATTGGCTCCAAAAATGACCAGGTGGGTAAATTGATAAACAATTAGTCAAGTGCATTAACTTACCCAACGCCTATTTCTACTTCCAAAGATTGGATCATAAATTCGTAGGTTCTAATTAATGGCTTCATCTAATCTCCAAGCATTGTTTTTCTTCATCTAATCTCCAAGCAAAAAAGTTGTTGTTTTTCCTACTACACATGGTTCTCTAAACTAATGTTCATCGAATCTCCAAGAAAAAAATCCTTTGTTTTTCCTACTACACATGATTCTCTAACTAACATTGATAATGATGGTTGTTGGAGTCGAGTAGTCTACATAAATAACCCTTATTTACAACATGTATTTATGGGTAATGGCCCCGATTAACCTCATGGATTTTATTTTATTGTGTGAGGTCACAATTGTAAGGCCCATTTCTCACTTCCCATCATAACGCATTGCTCGATGATCTAGCTAATGGTATTCTATAGAGGTTGAGAGCCATTATTTTGGGGCAACGGTTTTATTTTTTCCAAAAATACTCAAGTACCTCTAAATACTTGTTAACTATTAGATGGCCTTTAGTAACTCTAAATACTTGTTAACTATTAGATGGCCTTAGGGCAATGAAACATTACTGACATGTCCTAATAAAAATTTATTTATTAAAAATTCATGACTTGAAAAGATTTAAAAGAAAAAAATATCCATAGGACTTATAATTCAAATATAACTTGTATGTGTCATGTCTATTAATATTATTGTTTAGTGTGTTTTTTTTCATTCTAGTGATAGTGAGGATTTAGAATTCAAATATAACTTGTATGTGTCCTGTCTATAATATTGGTTGGTATTTTTTTTTCTCATTGTAGTGATAGTGAAGGGAAGGGTGGCATTGTCACTTTAATTTCTTTGTACTTGGATTCTTCCATGAATGAATCCTACTCAAACATTGTGGTGAATTTTGCTAAATTTATAATTTAGATGGTCAATTATGGGGATTAGTGAAAACATTTATGTCGGAAAATGATATCCAGATGAATGAACAACCTCTTAGAATTCAATGGTGATAATCTGTTGAAACCTTCTTGACTTGTTTGTCAATATTTTTATATGGATAAAATTATGGCACGGAAAGAAGGTGATTTTTGAGTGCTAACATCCCCAGAGAAAAGGGAGAATAGATAACTCTGAAATCCAAATTAGGGATTTAAAAACATCACAAATTGTTATGCCATCATTGAGGGAAGTTGTTATTCCCATAAATTGAGTTTCACAATCTATAGTAATAAAATGATATGTGAGCCCCGGATGGGGTGCCACACGGAGGGGGCAGGACACGCGGAACAGTGCCGGGAGGGGCCATAAATGGTGGCCACTGGCTCCCATCTCTTTGCCATAAATGAATGGGAGCGCACCGAGGCAGAGGACGTCAAACGATGAGGCTCCTTGCTCGAGCGAGCAGTACAGGAGAACAACGCATTAAGACCTCAGCCTTAATGGCCATAGCTATCACCTTCAACCTTATTCACTGCCTCAGAGGATGCATAATGCATTTGAGGTTTGCAGAGCCGAAGGCTGAACCTTCGAAGAGTAGGGATAGAGCTTGGCTTTTGAGTATGCCACAAGCTAGGGGAAGGCCTCGCAGAGGTGCGGAATGGTACGCAACTGATTCACGACAGAAGCAACAAAAGAACTTTGAAAAAGCTTTAGCTCTCGCCAACAGAAGGAAAACAAGGAAGTCCAAGAGATTGGGAATGCCTCCCATGGCGTATGTTGAGGAGATTGCGCCGGGCGAATCCATCCAGAGATACAACAAGAGCCTCCTATTCATGGTCCCAGACACTTGGAATCCCCCCACATGTTTCGGGAAGGACGCAATAACCCCTGCTCCATGCACAGTGCACAGACCCAGGGATTCTCCAGTTGAGGAGTTCACAACATGCATCGTGGAGGAAGAATTTCCAAAAGGAATGGAAGAAAACACAGAGGAATTCATGACCGACGAACCTCCGGAGGTGGTCAAGCAGCGAAATAGGCAGGTAGATTTCCCGGGTGGCAATGAAAAGGAACGAAAGGATGTGGCTGACCAACCACCATTCCTTCATCCGGAGCACCTTGAATTAATCTTTGACATTCGCAGCATGGTGGACGACCAGATATTCAGGGCCATCGCATAAATCAACGCCTCAATATGATCTACGCGGCCTACTCCAGTGCATCCCCAAGACGCCAATGCCCTACCTGCACGCAGGTCTACACAATTCTAGTCAAGCGAGGAAAGAATGGATACGAGGATAAGGACACCGACTAGTAGGTTTTTTACATGCTCACAGTTAGAAACTCTTTTCTTTTCTTGCATACCAGCGATACAACACAGTTATCTTGTATTACTGTAATTATTAGCACAGTAACGATAAGACTTGGTATAAAGGTGTCCATGCATCCTGGTTTCCTTCGAGCAGGATGGCAGCCTGGAACTATGAGTTTGAAAAGTAGCATGGCTTGTCCAACTATCTCGGTTTCCTCTACAGGCGGGACAACTGGCAGCTTAACATAACTATGTAATTTTGCGATGTTAATATAATAGGACCTACCTTTTTTACTTAAAAAAATTAAATAAAATGATATGGGAGTTTATTCATATTCGAAGAGGTGAAGATGGATAGAATGTTTGATAGGAATTCGCTATATGTCAAACAATGGCCTTTCTCAGAGGTTATGCCTATCGCATTAAACCTTCCATATGAAAATTCAATTTAACTATTAATGAAGAACTAGAGTATATATCCCAAGATCTTCGAAATATCATGTATAATTAGCTTTGCACATACTTTTACTCATCGAGGATGGAGAATAGACCCACCACTACATTTTTAAAATCAATTTCTACCAAAGAGGATAAAGATGAATTGTGACATTAGAATAGCATTGAGTGAGTTACTTGCCATGAGAAAATTGAAAGAAAATTTGTAAGCCAATATGTAATTATATTTCAATATGAAGGACATAGTTCCAATTAAGTTGTTAATATGAGACAATATTTATGTGTACTCTAGAGTTGGGTGTCCAAATATAATGGTTTACAAGTAAACATCAACTTTGGTTGAGTTAATAGTGGACCCTTTTGGATGAGATAACAGTGGACCCTTTGAAATATGGAAGATGACAAGGCCCTTGGATTGGAGAAATTATAGTGTATTTACAATGAATTATGGTATTTTGTGAGGACTAACCTTTTACTTGTCTATGAAGAGGTTGTATGAAATAATTTTTTAATCAATTAAGGTATAAATTGGTTCTTTTAGAAGAATGAGGATCTTGATATTATAACAAGTTACAAACCTATTACCTTGTTGAGTACCTAACTAATTCTTTGGCATTATGTATCAAACACATTCTACTTAAAATAGTTTAGGCATAGTAGCTTGGTTTCATTTTGAGACTTTATATTTCGAATAGTGTCATTGTCATACAGGAATTCAAGGTTTTGGCTCGCTCTCTAGATTTAGGTTAACTCTCAATAGAAAATATTTTTTAAGAATCCAATGATTAGGTGGAAGAATGCTTCATATTTTCAATCCTTTGGGATTTGGATTATTCTTTCTTAGAATGGGTAAAAACGTTTTTTTAACTTAACATATTTGATGTATGTGTTATTTATTCGTAATTTCACTCATCTAATAATTGATTCATTAATGACACAATAATAAGTTAGTTGAGTGTTGTTAATATGCATATTAATTTCAACTCACAGTTATATTAGTGTAAGGTTTTACTAAAACAACTCCCCCTAACTTGTAATCACCAATCTATATAATAAAAAAATTAATAACAAACCACAATGTTAGGAGAGTTGCTAGTTGATATATGTATTAAAACATCTTTTCGGCCGAAAGATATTATTTTCGACCGAAAACATAAACGTCAAATCGAACGATGCAATAACATCCCCCTCGATTTGCGTGTACAAATTTGGTCGACCGGATATTTTTTTTCTGGCAATAATTTTTTGGCCGAACAATTGTTCGGCCGAACTATATTACCGACACATCGATGTTGGAATGTTTTACGCAAATTTGTGTCGTTTGTTGTAAGTTGTCGTGTGTATGTTGTTGTGTTGTCATTTGGTGAATGTTGTTGTGTTTTCGTGAGGAGGTCGCCGGTTGGTCGCGAGCGCAGCGGACGCGAGAACAACTGAGGTCGGAGTCGGGGTCGTCGTTGCGGTTGGAACAGGTAAGTTTCAAAACCATTTTGTTTTTAAGTTTTTTTTATCGTAGTTTCGACTATATGTTTGGACTGTATGTAGATAGGGATGTTACAAAACAGAGCGAAAGTTTCTGAGAGTTCAGGAGCTAGTTCGGTTCTATTAAATAAATTCATGTTTACTGTGTCTTTGGTTGTTTCGTTCTGTGTTATTAGCGGTTACACAACCCGATATAGATACAAATGCTTTGTCTCAGCCTTTTTTTTTATATCTCTTTGCTTTGGCATAACTCCTTTTCTGTTCGTTGTTTAACTATATGCTTTGTGTATTTTCTTGGGTTTTATATCTTAGTTAGGAACTAGGTTTTCTTCTGTGTGAAATGCGTTTTCACCTACGCAGTATAAGTTTATGGCTCTATTCTATTGAGTTTTTAAATTTATAGGTATGAAGATTATATAGGACTCTTGTGCCTCTATTTAAATCTTCCGAAAATCAAATCTCTTGATTCTGTGAATATATCGCTCGATGCTTATCGTGACTCACTTTTGTTTTGAAGAGCATGGAAAAATTTAGTAGGATTATCAACTGTGTGTACAGGGAGTTATTTTTTCTTAAAAAGGAAGTATTTCCAGCATTCGGCCTGTAACCTTATTACTTGTGGTCCATGTCATTATACTTTGAAGATTTAGGTTGTAAGGTGATTGTTCGAACAAACCCTCAAGCCCATTTGATTTATACTCACAGTGGGTTTATATATTAATTTCCTTAGGTTTTGTGCTCTTTAAGAAAAATGTTGTGTGTAACTCAATTGAATTTCTATTTTTGTCAGCAATCCCTAGATTTAAGAAACTAGTTTCGGTGTCCTGTAACTCTATATTTTTTGAGCTAGGAAAGAGGATAATGCCTCTGTGTGATTATGCTCTACCTTCTGCAACTTTTATCATGCTGGAAAAAATTTGATTACTGGTCAAAATCACTTTGTTATCTTAAGGAAGGAATTTTAAGTATTTCGAACTTTGTTCTTGCATTCTGTGTTTTGAAACTTGAATATACAGTTATTGCATTTAGGTTTTTTAACTGTTTAAATATTACTCATGAACATTTTTTTAAGGCCATCTATATTAACTCATTCCTCAACTAAC
>SNQJ01S0249755.1:0-12911 GCA_010110895.2 Picea sitchensis | reverse complement strand
TGCTCATTGGATATAATTGAATGGTTTAAGTATAAGTTGAAAAAGGTTTTAAATTGTACTTGATACTGATTCACCCCCCTCTCAGTATCAACATAGAGGTCCTATTTGGAGGAGGAGAAAAAGAGTAAAGAAACTCTGCCCAATTGCACATTCCCATTACCCCAACCCTTTAGCCATCCTTGTGCAAGAAGAGTTACAAAGGAAAGAAGTTGGAGGACATTTGAAGAGGAGCCCAGGATCAGGATTTGTAGAGCAGTGGCTGGTCTCGAAATTGTAAGTTGATTCATTAAAGTTAATAATAAAGAAATTCTTTTCCCATCCCACTATATGAGTTCTTCATAGTTCAGTAAATATATGTTTGAATCTCTAACCCATTAGTCTGTAGATAAAATGCATGTGTATTTTGTTGCTTGTTTTGTATGCAGGTCAGCCTTGGGAGGAGAGCTACGAAAAAGCAATCAAGAATGAAGAAGGATCGACATCGACCATCCGGAACAAGGTATGTTGGTCTAATCATGTATTTGCTAAAAAGAAATGGGGATTAAGTGTGGGACGAAAGTAGAAAGTAGTTTTCTTTTGGTCATATATGCATGCATACTATAACCCTGTTTTCTAGTCCATAGGGGGATTTCCCACCACAACAGAATTGGCGACCATATTGGGGACGTCTCTAGGGTTCCTGGGAGTATTTTTGGGTAGTTTCAAAAGACAGGTTTTCTTGCCTGTTTTTTTAATTTTCTGCAAAGTCTGAGCTAGCAGAGAGTCTGGTTTTCCATACTAGTTGTCTTTGTTATTTGCTTGATTGTGTTTTTTTCGAGACCCAAAGAGGTACACGTGGCCTACATAAGGTATTCACGCGTGTACCCATGCCCTACTCTCTTACAACCCATGTGTAAACGCTAGTTGAAGAAGTAGCAGTAGCGTGTAGATTACATAAAAATTTTGAGGCAGACATCCTCTTCCCTGTCAGAATCAGTGATTCTCAGGGGATTTTTGGAATTCTTTCTAAGTCTTGGTTGTTCACAGTATTGTCTCAGATTGGTTTGTTTTACACTTTCTTTTCCTTACATTGTTTGCTTTTTCCTATTAAAGAGAGTGTCTAAGCCTTCAAGGGATCCTGGTTCTCAATATCAGTGGTCTCTTCCTAGTTTGGATTGTTTGTTTTTAGTTGTTTCAGAGTTCTAGAGATACATGTGGCCTGTATAAGGCCAGCACGCTTGTACACGCCCTCTAGCTCTACACATCTCGCGTGCACACGCTTTTTGTTGGATTGTCAGTAGTGTGCTTATGCAAGATAGTTTTTGTTGAGGGTAAGGCAGACATCCTTTCCCTTGGCAAGAGTTAGACCTCTCAGGTTTTTGAATCTCTGCCCTCGCAGTCAGTAGCTTAGGGTTGATCTTATCCTTTAGCTTGCTTTTTTCATTTAAAAGTTGTCATTAAAAAAAAATTCTTTAGGGTTTTTAGACAAGTGTGAGAGTCATTTTTTAAATTCCTAGTGTGTGATTTCTTGAAGTGATTCTTTACGATCTGCGATTAGGCCATAATTGTTTTTTTTGGTTTTTTACTTGTTGGCATTTTTCCTTTTTTCTTTATCAACATTTAAATAAATAAAAAAATCTCTTTCATTTTCTTGTGTGGTTGAAAACTGTGATTTTGCATTAGTAGCCAGGGAAAAATCTTTGTTTTCTTAAGATCTTGATAGTTTACTTAGATCGTAAGTAGCTCGTAGCCGAGTGAAATCCTTCTTTAAGTTTGCTGGTTCAAAAGATCTTAGAAATATATATATATATATATTGAAAAGTTGTTGAAAATTTGCATTAAGTGAAATTTTTGTTTCCAACTTTCTGTTCATTTTTTACTTTCGTCTTTCAAAACATCATCAATTTCACTTTCATACCCCTTGACATAAGACAAGCCATAAAATTAATGCTAAATCTAAAATTTATTAGACTTTTATGTTTGTAGGGTTAACCAACTAGTTCAGGATTAAGGCCTTGGATTAGGTTGGAAAGGAAACTCTTCAAGGCCATTAAAATCAATCATTGGAGTCTGAGTTAGGGAGTGTCCAAGTCCAGTATCGTGAAATTTATCCGGGACCCCCCTCTAACATAGGGGATAAACATGAGGTTGTGTGTGGAAAGGTAGTGGAGATAACCCCTCCAAAACTGGACTAACCGTAGTGGAGAACACATATAGAGGGCTTGTTTTGGGATTCCGTCGATTGCATTTGCCACTGGGCTTCGTGGGTCTCGAATCCATTCAAGGTCCTTATTTTTCTTCCGGACCACTTGCTTTCGATACCCTTGACAGGTTTTGGGCTCGATACCCTGCTCATTGTGGTCTACCCGACTTTCGACTGTACCCTCCTGGTGACTGTTCGCGCGCTGGCAACCTAGTTGCCTATCTTTTTTAGGGACATACACAGGTGACTGCGGGGGTATATTGTGGTACCTAGGATAGACATTAGGCCACGCTTTGCAGAGTATACCCAGAGGGTGCTTCCGTTTTCGAGTTTCACTTGCACCGGTAAGTTACTTTAGTGTTGGTTGTTGTAACTGTACTTCCAATTAATTTAGTGTTTGCCTGCCTTATCTTCTAGGGACTTTTTTAGTGCATGTTGTTTTTGAATGGTTAGACTACCCTAGTGTGTCTTTGATCTTCTCACATAGTGGAGGATCATGAGCTCCGCCAGTCACGGAGGCTTCTTGGCCTACCGCTGGTTACACTGGAGCCACCCTCGCCACCACTAAGGCGAAAGCTAGACCAACAAGGGTCTTTTGAAGCGATCGGGTCACAAGAAATTGTGCCTGACCAACATCTAGAGGAATCAACCATTTTAGACCTTGGAGTGAAAGAGTTTGGTCTGGTTGAAACCTCCACCACTGATCTTTCGGCACCCATAATCGTACCAATTCATACTTACGTATACCAGATAGTGTTGCACGCAACAATGGAAACAAATATTTTTACTCCTTCTGGGAATTCTTTAATTCCCACTACGGTTGTCACCATAGGAGATTTTCCACCTCCTAACCCACCGTCACCGGTCCAAGCCACCATGGTCTCGACTGCCTCTACATTACATAGTGGTCCGATCCCGTCTTTGGCGGTGGCCGCAAATCCTTTCACACCAAGTGCGATAGGCCCTCCGTTCTCATACGGGATGCCTAGTTTAGGGACAATTCATGTACTTTTCTACTTTACTTTACAGACTTTAGGTCTAGGGATAGGGAGCTCTAACGCTCCTCTACAAGGACACATGGGGGGGAACTCCTGCTCCTTATGACGTTTTCTCTTATGGGGGAGGTCATATACCTCCTTCGTCCCCTTCACTTGATGGATCGCATCAGCAAATCATCGGGAAACCTATACACCATAGTTTACTTGGAGTGAGGAGTCAAATACCACCCAACTGTGGGCAATCTTGGTTTCAGACAATCTATTCCTATGCAGGGTACTATTCATGCACAGGGGACACACCCAGGAACTTCTTCCATAGCAGGGCCTTGGAATTCTTGGTAGGGATCCGTTCCCTCGTCCGAAATGCCGATCTGGGGTAATTCTTCCCACAATCAATGGAATCCTGGACAAATCACTATGCCTATCCCCGCGGGACCGACATGGAGAAATCCTTCCCAAAGTCCTTTGAATGTAATGCATGCCCAACCATCTATGTCCTATTTACAAAATCCATTGATGATGTCTCCTCACATGCAAAATCCATATGTTGGCCATGGCCATGGTTTCTACCAGAATCTGGGCCAGCAACCAAACTTTTCTTGGCAACCTGGTGCCAGCCAAACTCCAGGCCCCTTTTTCCCAGGTTATCACCAACAACCCAAACTACCTTTCCTAGCAACCTTGCATTTGCCAGACTTAACAAGGTTGTTGAATGACCCTATATGTCATGATCCACGTTGGCCTCCTATGTAGATGAAGTTGCCTTCAGACATCCCAAAGTTCGAATCCAAGCCTAACGAAGATCCAGAAGATCATGTGACTACCTTCCATATTTGGTGATCATCTAACTCGTTGAAAGATGATTCTATATAGTTGCGATTGTTTCAATGTACTCTCATTGGGAGTGCCATGAAATGGTACATTGAGCTCGACCGCTCAAGATACTCTTCCTTTAGTGAACTAGCAATGGATTTCCTAAACCATTTCCAGTTGCCTGTGAGATATGATGCTGGTAGAAAATTGTTGGCCAATTTCTCACAAACTAAAGCAGACCATATATCTGATCACATTCAAGAATGGAGATGCAGAAAGAGTTTAATTAAGGTACCAGTCCCACCAACATTCCTGCTCGAGTGGTTTCTTAAGTCTTTGGTCCCACAGTTGTCCAAGGATGTTGCGATGTCGGGAGTATTTTCCGAAGAAGACGCCATCATGAGAGCTCAACAAATTGAGCTAATCTATTCTCAGTCTGGTTTATTATATGATATCTTGCCAAATGCACCACACTCAATACTTGATAAAACCAGACAGAGAGTTGGACTGCATGCCAATGGTATTGTTGGTTCCGCACAAACTAAGCCCAATGAGCCACTAACGACTCAGTTGCAACAATTGTCTATACAACACACAATGGCTAGCCAAACTACTGCTTTGGTTGCTCCCCCTACCAAAACGTCGGATGTACACATAGTGCAATTGACTAATCCAAAGGCCACCCAACAGCCCAAAGGAAAGAAAAAACAACTAAAGAAGGGTAAGGGGGATAAAAAACCTACAGATAATGCTGGCGGGGACAACATTGAGAAACAAAAGGCGAGGTATCTTGCAGACGCCCAAAAGTTTGTGGCGCAACAACAGCCTGCTATGTTAACCAATCCTTTTCAACATGGGCAAAATATAACTCAAGCCTCTGGAAGCACGGAAGGGGCTAGCCAAGGACCCTCTCTGTCTTCAACCAACCCCACATCTGTGAATGTATATATGGTGAAGGGTGATGCTTTTATATCGACTAGAGCACATGACTATAGTAAACCAAGAACTTCTGAGAAGGGCAAAGAAGTCAAACTCCCATTTCTTCCTCTACATATTGAGAATATGTTGGGTGAAATAATGACATGCATCCCCAAAGGTGCGTTTAAAAAAGCTTCTCACAACCCAAATACAAGGGTCTCCCAGAACTATTCTGTGGTGGAAGATTTATCACAAACCCCTTGTGCGATGTCTGCTTTGGAGGTCCTCCAAAGTTTCCCTTCCTAGAGGAAATCCTTGTTAACTGCTTTAGGATCTACCGAGACCTATAATCCAGGTACAATCATGCTGGATACAACCAACTTAAAACCTCGTCTGCCTTACCACATAGCGTTTCAGATAGTAGTGTCTTATCCCATGAAAACTTTTACTCATAATATCTTCTGCATCGTGGTCGATGAGGAAGCCTCGACATGCGTTATGTCATTGGCATGTTGGAAGGCCTTTGGCCAACCCGTTTTGTCTATGTCACCTACTCTCCTCATTTCTTTCGACAATCGTTCATTCTGACCACATGGTATCATTCCCTCTTTCCCCGTGCAGTTAGGAGGGAATACCGTGTGTGTCGAGGTAGAGGTAGTCGATGCGCCCCTCGACTATAACCTCTTGTTAGGAAGGAGTTGGACTTATGCCATGCAAGCTATGGTTGCTACAATTTTCTGGGTCTTGTTGTTTCCAGACGAGGGTCGAATAGTGACCATCGATCAATTGTCTTTCTCTAGACCTGACCCTTCATTGGGGCATCCACGGTCCTAATGATTGATAATCCTCAACTAGGTGTAGTCAACGTAGGGGTTGGTTTGTGCCCATATTTGATGGGTACCTTCGATTACCCACCCCCTCAAGGCGATATCAAGTTTATATCCAATCACCATAAAGTTGAGATTTTTCAAGTTTCATTGTTCCGCATGAATTACTTCGACGATCCGTGGATACTTCCTTCCCCATCAGTCATGATGGATGGGGCAGGGCACCCGAGCATGTCCATTCCCTTGTCCACAGCTGAAGTAGTGTATTCTTTAGTCTAGCAAGCTTCAGCCAACCCAGATCCAACTCCTGCACAAGAGTTAGATCCGCTTCTAGACCCTATTTGGGCTCAAGGTTCTCTCACTGACACCGATTTGTTAGACTTAGTCTTGCCCTCTGACGAAGCAGTAATTGAAGCAATGAATAGTCTAGACAAACCCTAGGATGATCTTCATCACAGATCATACTTCCACCTAGAGTTAAGAAGAATCGAAGCAGGGGAATTCACTTTGACTATGACTAGAGATAGGTCTTGTCCTATCAATCCTTTGGCTACTCCGTGTTGTTTATGCTGAGGGTAATATGGCAATTATCGCTGAAATGGTACCTATAAATCTCTCCAGAACCCATGGCATTGTAGACAATGTTTTCATCATAGCATACTGCTCCCCCGAGGAGATACCCAGCATCGACCCACAAAGTGTCGATCATGAGCTAACTTTGTTGATTTTCAAGATCGCTTTGAGATCCGAAAGAAACATCCGGTGAGACTGCAGTTATGCTTTTCGATCTCATCCAGATTAACTAAGAAAAGTAACCTCTACGGGTCTTCTTTTAAGCCCTTTTCAGACCCTCTAAACATGAAAATAATGTCGAGCGATTTTCTGGCCTTTCACGCTCGTTAAACTGAAATTTGAAGTCATGTCTGTCCAATGGTAGTTTACCCCTTTTTCGGTTCGGACGGTCAATTGTACAAACAAAGGTATACTCTATGGAACTTCAGTTCTTTAGAAGAGTACTCTCAGGTATCATTTTACCCCTTTTTTGGGCCTGAGGGACTAAACTTACGAAAAAGGAACCCCCACGGAGTCCATAGTTAAGCTCTTTTCAGACTCCCTAAAATTGAAAAGATTGTTGAGTGACCTTATTCTTTCACACTCGCTAAACTGGTCCAGAAGAACATCCCTAATGGAGTCCATAGTTAAGCTTTTTTCAGACTCCTTAAAAATGAAAAAATGGCCCAGTGATCTTGTCCTTATCACACTCATTAAAATGGGTTTGAATAGACATCTTGTCAGTGCTAGTTTACCCCTTTTTCAAACCGACTAGACTGTCTTCGAAAAAGGTACCCCAATGGAGTCTCCTTTTATGTTTTTTCAGACTCTCTAAGTATGAAAAACCACCGAGCTTACCTTCTCTGGGCTTGTTAAACTTACATCAAAGGACATTACCATTGTGTGTCTTATTAATCAAATTTGCATACCCGCGTCTTTGGCCTAATACTGGCTCCATGTTGCTCTCAACTGAACCATCTGAAGCATGCCTTATACGCAAGCCTTGTAGCAGTTTGCTTCTGCGTCTCAACACCCTTGGCCCCCAGAGGATTTTTCCCAAGTATCATTATTTTGAACATCAGTCTTGTCCTTGTGCCTTGGACTTGTATGTTTGTCACACTCATTCCTCTATTGTAACATAACATTCCTTTATTCCTTTTTCCAAAATTACTGAAAAAGACAAAAAAAATCAAATATACCCCAAAAAGAGGAAGGTAAAAGTATTTTCTTTATTGGCAGCATAATGAGTCGCCCTTGGATAAAGAACATCTCTCCTTTTGTTCGTCAAACTATGGGATGTAGTACGACCTTAGGAAGTTGTTCTCACTACATAGAGTTGTGTCCTCCCCCGTTTGGTTATTCTTCCAAACATATGGAGAGTTATTGTTGCCTCCTGCTTCGTAAACTTATGATTAATGCCATGCTTCCTAAGTCTCATCATTTGTCGTGGTGTTGTCCAAGGGAATTTTCTACCAAGCTTGAGTCGACCCCTCTGCAATTTGTCTCTTGCCCTCATACCCGACCATCTTGAATGTCCAATCATGTCCTTGTTCGAAATCAATGAAGCCTTCAGTATGATCATCAAGATTATCTATTCCATGACCGACGAGTCATCAAAGACCTCTGGGTAGTGAAGTCGTACACCCATATTACACTCCTACCTTGAGTTTTGAAGATTTTGAAGTTGTTTCTCGAGCTATGAAGATCTCATCTCCAACCATCAGGCCGTATCAGCTTCTAGAAGATGGATACTCTATATGTATATCTTTTTGATTTTGAGATGTAGCTCTTTTGTGTATTGTTCACGGCTACACTTTATATAGTTATTTGACATGGATCTACAATGCATTTGATTGGTAGCCATGATTCTATTTTATCTCGAGCATGGGTATGCCCGCCTTGGTGAGACATTTGTTATTTTGCAGACGACACCTCTTGGTTCCTGGTCCCTGGGCTCACTTGTTCGGCACATCAGTAAATATTGGTAATGTATTTCGGCCATCAAATTCTCTTTTTCCCTCACACATTAGGGGGCATCTGTTATAACCCTAATTTGCACCATACATGCTTAATTGGCATCAGGCCATCTCAGATACCTTCCTTACCAAAGCACTGCTAAACAACTCTTTAAAAAACCTATTTAATAAGGGCCCACACGCTCTACTCCATTATTGCATGCATGTACATGCTAGTTGACCTAAAACAGCCCGCGTGGACCGACAAAAGCATGAAAAAAAGGAAAGTTGCTGACGGAACACACAACTTTGGGTGAGTTAATTGAAACTCCTGACCATGCATGGCCGAGGGTTCGTCCAAATACCTAGCTTCTTCTATCCTATAAAAGAAGGGTTAGGGGTCCTATTTGGAGGAGGAGAAAAAGAGTAAAGAAACTCTGCCCAATTGCACATTCCCATTGTCCCAACACTTTAGCCATCCTTGTGAAAGAAGAGATACAAAGCAAAGAAGTTGGAAGACATTTGAAGATGAGCCCATGATCAGGATTCACGGAGTAGTGGCCTGTCTTGACATTGTAAGTTGATTCATTAAAGTTAATAATAAAGAAATTCTTTTCCCGTCCCATTATATGAGTTCTTCATAGTTCAGTAAATATATGTTTGAATCTCTAACCCATTAGTTTGTAGGTAAAATGCATGTGTAGTTTGTTGCTTGTTTTGTATGCAGGTCAACCTTGGCAGGAGAGCTGCCAACAAGCGATCAAGCATGAAGAATGATCGACATCGACCATCCGGAACAAGGTATGTTGGTCTAACCATGTATTTTCTGAAAATAAATGGGGATTAAGTATGGGACGAAAGTAGAAAGTAGTTTTCTTTTGGTCATATCTGCATGCATACTATAACCCTATTTGCTAGTCCGTAGGGGGATTTCCCACCACAACAGGGGGTGATACTACCAAAGTCTCTTTATATTAAGGAACATTGACTGGGAGAGGTTCTTTGTGACAAACAATTTCATACTTCAAATAAACCTTTAGAAATAAGGGAAGTATCATTCTAACATTTCAGGATTTAGAGGATAGTTCTACATAATATTAGGGAGTGAAAGGGGGTGAAGCTATTCTAACCATATCTCATCATCATTATCAATTAACATATGGTTTTCATAAAAAAAAAAAAAAAGGAGACTTTAGGGGAGGGAGGAATGGACCTAGATCAAAACGTGAGGCAGGTAAAGTCTAGTCAAGGGATAAAGTCTATTTAAATATAGTAAAAGAGTAATCATATGAAATATTTCCGTCTAGCATACAATAATGCATCAAGGATGCTCTTAAAGTAGGGATGACCTCTCAAAAGAGGAAGAAATGATATATCTCTTCATAAATATTAGGGGTATGAGAGCACCTGAAAGAAGAACTCCCTTAAGAGTTTAGTCTAGAAGTACAGTCTGATTAAAAATTTTATTCAAGAAANATTCTTTTCTCGTCCCATTATATGAGTTCTTCATAGTTCAGTAAATATATGTTTGAATCTCTAACCCATTAGTCTGTAGGTAAAATGCATGTGTAGTTTGTTGCTTGTTTTGTATGCAGGTCAACCTTGAGAGGAGAGATGCCAACAAGCGATCAAGCATGAAGAAGGATTGACATCGACCATCTGGAACAAGGTATGTTGGTCTAACCATGTATTTGCTGAAAAGAAATGGGGATTAAGTCTGGGACGAAAGTAGAAAGTAGTTTTCTTTTGGTCATATCTGCATGCATACTATAACCCTATTTGCTAGTCCGTAGGGGGATTTCCCACCACAACAGGGGGTGATACTACCAAAGTCTCTTTATATTAAGGAACATTGACTGGGAGAGGTTCTTTGTGACAAACAATTTCATACTTCAAATAAACCTTTAGAAATAAGGGAAGTATCATTCTAACATTTCAGGATTTAGAGGATAGTTCTACATAATATTCGGGAATGAGAGGGGGTGAGGCTATTCTAACCATATCTCATCAGCATTATCAATTAACATATGGTTTTCATAAAAAAAGAAGAAGAAGGAGACTTTAGGGGAGGGAGGAATGGACCTAGATCAAAACGCGAGGCAGGTAAAGTCTAGTCAAGGGATAAAGTCTATTTCCCTCTAGCATACAATAATGCATACAATAATGATTTCCCTCTAATGCATACAATAATGCATACAATAAAGTCTATTTCCCTCTAGGGTAAAAGAGTAATCATATGAAGGATTTCCCTCTAGCATACAATAATGCATCAAGGATTCCCTTAAAGTAGGGATGACCTCTGAAAAGAGGAAGAAATGATATATCTCTTCATAAATATTAGGGGTATGAGAGCACGTGAAAGAAGAACTCCCTTAAGAGTTTAGTCTAGAAGTACAGTCTGATTAAAATTTTTATTGAAGAAAATATGTTATGGTAGGAAGATGTGATAGGTCATGGGAATGAACGCATCATACCAAATTAAACATCACCTCTTCCTAGACCCAACCATCATTTTCTCATTATATATTTGGGATCTCAATAAGGAGGTAAATTTTGTTAATTGTTGCAAGCTTAGTCATAGTAGGAAATATCATTGATTAAATAATATAATTGGTAGATCCTTCCTATCTTAGGATGTGGTATGTGGTGGGGGGTCTTGAATTTAGTGATGAACTTGGGTGATATATGGTGTGAAGGGAGAAGGTAAGATGATTTAGTAGGATTGTTTTCTTATATTATTGAAGAAAAAGGTTTGGTGAATGTAGAACCTTTGGAGCTCAACCAAACATGGATCATAAGCTTTGAATATGATGGAACACTAGAGGTGAGAGAGGGAACCCTTTCCTAAGACCTCTTGTGGGCTTGAAATGTTTTGTAGATGCCCCCATTATAGATTTTTAGTAAGGTTTAATATTAATATTAATATATAATACATACATATACATATACATACACACACACACACACACACACACACATATTAAATACAATAAAAGAAAAAAGAAAAAAAGAAAACATAAAAACTAAAACCAAATTTAAATGACCTCGCACCCATTCATGACTAGCAGATCAGAAGCCAACACCCATTCCGACCAAGACTAGCAAAGATAAGAGAAAAACCCCTCCCATTCCAAGACTAGCAGAGAAAAACCACTCGTGCCCTTTCGGGCCAAGACTAGTAGACAAGAAAAACCCTACGGTGAGAGTCGAAGGAGGCACTATCCAACAAATCCCCTTGACAACAACAGAGAGAGTCAAAGGAGGCACTATCCAAAAACTTTGGACAATGAAAGAGGAAGAGGAGCCCTATCTGGCCAAACCCGACAACAATTGTGGAGTGGAGATACCTAGGGATTAACATCATGCTGCCAAAATCGGTAATTTCATAGTTAAAATCTCTCCAATTTCTGATTTTTTTACTAATTAGTTACAAGCTATGAGTTTTTTTTTTTTTTACCAAAGGTTCCTTGCAAATTAGAGGATGGAAAACCCTCCACCAAGCCATTGCCTCTCCTAAACATCCCATCTAGCTTCTCCCTCAACCTTTTCGACCTCCCCCATAACCCCTATGTAGCTCCGAGACTGCAAAAATTTAGAAAAGAATATATGCACTGAGAAGATAAGTTCAGTAAGTGTTATGACCCAAGCTTGTACAAGAGATATTGATGTCATTTCTTAATTGAGCGAATGACAATTTTTTTTTATTTTTCATACATTGTATGAGATATAATATTTCCTTGTATTGTCTAATTTCAAAATCCAACAAACAACCTTCCCATAGAATAACTACTGCAATGCCCTGGCTATAGGCATTACATTCCACTATGAATGTCTTATTAAAGTTTGGGGTGCCTAGAATTGGAGTAAAGGTGCAATCCTCCTTGCATTGTTGGGATGTCTACATTGCCACATATAACCATGAAAATTATTTCTTATTTAATAGGTATGTTAGAGGTGCAACAATCTAAGCATAATTGATGAAAAAATGACGATAATATTCTATCAAGCCAAGGAAACATCAAAGGAACTTGATGTTCTTTAGTATTGGACTATCCACTATTTATTTAATCTTTTGTGGATCTACCTTGACTTATTCATTTGATTCCACATGGCCTAGGTACTCCATTTCTTGTAACCTAAAAGTACACTTGGTCTTCTTGGCATACAATTTGTTATCCTAAAGCATATGCAATACCTTACCCACATGTCCCATATGATCTCCAACAATAATTTTGTATGTCAAAATGTCGTCAAAGAAAACAAAAAATAAATCTAAGGAAATGCCTCAAAATATAATCCATAAGACACTAAAAAGTAGAGGGAGAATTAATGAGACCAACTAACATTTCTAGGAATTCATATCGGATTTCGTGAGTTCTAAAGTTTTATTTGGCATATCTTGTTTTTTAAGGCGAATCTGATTATATCCTGAGTGGAGATCAAGATTTGTAAATAAACTACACTATGTAATTCATCTAATAATTCAATAATGGAAGGAATGTGAAACTTATCTTTAATTGTGGTTATGTTAAATTTCATGTAGTATGGGAACAACCTCTCTTACGTATCCTACTGACATCACAATGAACCACATATGTTGAAAACCATGTTTAGATCTTTATATTAGCAACAAAAATGAGAATAATTTATAAGTAAAATTAAAGTA
>SNQJ01S0249754.1:0-12911 GCA_010110895.2 Picea sitchensis | reverse complement strand
CCTGGAAATTTCTCTGGTGGACGTAGCCCACACTGGGTGAACCACATAAATTTGTGTCTCTCTTGTATTGTGTGTCTTCTATGTTTTGTTTCTGCATTTGTTTTATTTTATTGCTCCATGGTTCTGTTTTTCTAACAACGTGTCCTTCTCCATCGGATGGTCATGATTTACTTCGGGACTTCAGGCTTCAGGATTTTTGGCTTTCCCACTCCCAATTTCCTCTGAAGTAATTTCTCCTGAAGTCCATAGATCTATGTCATGTTTCCTCCTCAGATCAATGACCTCAAATCATTTCGGGGCCACAACATGCACAGGCGTTAAAATATGAAGCATGGGACGAAATTGAAACCACAAGTTTTTGGGGTGGCTACGTGGTGAGAAGTGGTGCATTTCGGACCCAAAAGAGGTTTGGTCCAAACCACTTTATACAACCCCAAAATCATGTGCTCTTACAATGCCATATCAAGCAGCAACATGTGGCCACCCTCTAGTAGTCAAGACACGTCCCGATCTCGAGGAGATTTCAGCCAATAAATGAAAACTGACTTTTGCGGCCCGAATACATTTGCCTATTCAGTTCCCAATCTATGAGCAGCACGTGGTGACCTTCTAAATGTCGAATCCATGCTCCGATCCTGAGGAGGATTCAGTTAATGAATAGGGACTGGTAGTTGAAACCTCAGCTTAGTCCATAAATAGAAAGCATGGAATCTGTGGCCGAGGAGAATAGATTGTCAGCCCGAGATACCACAGAGGGAAGTTTCTTCAGCATACCCATCTAACTTGCCTTCTGACAGAAGAAAGAACCATACTGATTCGATCTCATGTCTAGCAGAAGGATACATGCACAGTCTGACAGAATGATGCGTAGACGAAAGCTTTGAATGAGATGGTCAGTTCACACTCCTGGAAACTGTGGACTATTCTGATTATAAATAGAACAGTTTAGATTTTGTAATGGGTTTTTTTTTCCAGAGGCTGGAGAGACGAGATAGTTTTATGAGTAGGGATCTTTATTTTTAGTTTGTAAGCCTGAGGGATTGGATTGTAAATATTATGTTATTGAATATTCCTTTGAATTGTTTTTATCAGACCGTATTCTTAGTTTACACATTGTTTTGTTTCTTCTTTTCTGAATGTAATCTCTTTGATTTATGGATTCCTGAGGCGATGGAGGATCTATTGTCATCATGCCCATATTTCATGTTTCATCAGATATTTCTTATTTTCCTTCTTGTACGAATGTAGTAGCTATGATTCATGGATTCCTGAGGCAGTGGAGGATCTATTGTCATATTTCCCATGTTCATCGTTCATCACTCAGACCCTTCATGCTTTCCTTCTTGTTTGAATGTAATCTCTTTGATTTATGGATTCCTGAGGTGATGGAGGATTTGTTGTCATCAAGCCCATATTTCATGGTTCATCAGATATTTTGTGTTTTTCTTCTTGTCTGGATGTATCATCTCTCTGATCTATGGATTCCTGAGGCGATAGAGGAGCTTCTATTATCTTGCCCATTTTTCATGGTTCATCACTCAGAAATTTTTTGTCTTCTTTCTTCTCATCACCACCTAAATCCTTTTTTCTGATAGGCAATTTAAATGCCTTCATTATTCATGATACTTATGACTCCATAGCCTAATGGTCCCAAACTGATCTATAGTTACTTCTGTTATCTTTTCTTCTCCCTGCAGTCTCATTGATCCACCCACTCAAACCATTTTAATCCATTTTACTTTTATTTTGATGGGTATTGGGCTTATCCTCTTGCATTTTGAGGGTGACTCTCCGTGCTAACGGCACAAATGGACAAAAACTAAAAAAGGAAACATGTATAGGAATCCCTACAGGTCATCTACATGACATCTTGCAGAGAAGTACTCAAAGGAGAGAAACAAAAGCAAGAAGACAAATAGAAATATCATTCAGAGAAGTTTTCATACAGAGAGAGAGAGTACAAAGGCATGATTCTAGGGGGAGCGATGGTCACAAGGGAAGAATGAGAGATATGAATTCATTGTTACATCAGAGTGATACCCTTTTTCAAAGGGGAAGATAGTATTCAAATGAAGAGAGAGAGAGAGTAATCATAGGTTTAGAAACACGGAGAGAGATCAAAGGAATTTATATAGGGGGATCATCCCCAAAGGGAAAGAGAGATATAAACATTGATGAGGAGTATGAGCATGAATAATTATCATGACTAAGTGTTGCCATCATTGTTGGTGTTTCCATCAATGCCAAAGGGGGGTATTGTCAGACAATTGTTTTAGGTTGATGGACAATTGGTTTGGATTGTTGGTTGTCATTTATTTCAACCCTTGGAGAGTGATATTCTAGATTGATTTCAAACCTTGTAGAAGTTTGGTAGTGAATTCCAGTAGCGCAAAGGTATGGGTAAGGGACTTGATTTTGTTTGAGGTATAAAGGCATGAATATGTAGGTAATACTATTCTATATGGATAGTACACGTCATGCCATTTTTGTTGATATATGGAACACCACGTGGCTCTTCACAATTAGTGAGATATGGCCTTGCTAAGTTGGAGGACCCTTAAGACTATTCTAGAAGCCCCTAGAAGGTCAACAAGAAGTCAATTATTATAGAAAGTATTCAAGAATATTCCCAATCAATTTGATTACAAGGAGAAATTAATTAAATAATAAAGTTGACAAAGTGGTTAAGTGGACAAAGTGGCTAAATGGACATAGTGGATAAGTGGATACTTCAAGAGGAAGCTACTCGGAGAGTATAAATAAGAGATAAAGGGTCTCCCATTAGCATATATTAAGAATATTGAATATATATACAATTGATTGAGGTAAAAAAATAAGATCTAAGGAGAATTTCAGAGGGAAGGTGAAGTAAAGAAGGTCGAAATTCAAGGGAGGATAAAGTCTTTTGATGATGTTTTCTAAGGTATGTTATTTACAGTTCATCTCACCATTTTCACAATAACTTGTTTTCTAGAATGATTCAGATAGAGAAATCTCGAGGATGTTGAGAAAATATATCCAAATAATTTTGATAAAACATTTATCTTTTGGGTTGTTGTAGTTTGGGAGTTACACTCTGTGGAAGATAGGGTTTATGGCTAGTCCTGAAACTAGTCTAAAATATGTGTTCCGGGTAAAACACCATAAATTCTTCATAAAAGATCCAAATTCAATGAGCCTAAATGAATTGGTGAGAGTACAGTATTTAGTATCTTTTTTACCATTTTCATATCCATACAAAAAATATTCCCCATGTGGCATGCTCTACAAGTTCTCTCTCTAGAATAATCCAGAATTCAACAAGGTCTACCATTTTTACTATAACTCCTTTTATGGGAGCTTCCAAGTAGTGAAACCTAGAGGATTTGTAGATAAGTCACTGAAGAATATTGTGTATAATTTGCATACCTTTATTCATTACAAGAAAATATTTATTCTTGTTGTAAGTTAGGGTTGTTAACTAATCCAAAATTAGTCATGTGAGACTAAAGTAAAGTTTGATCAAAATGCTAGTCTTTTGTTGTTGAAATTAAGGAAGGTTTGCAGGTCTGTGATCACATACACTAGGTCTGTCACAAATTTATAGGTATGTTTATATTCATGTTTTTATGGTTAAATTTGGTCATGACATGGTACATGCTTGAGGATACATAACAATGAGGTTCAACACATGGTTTTATGTAAGGGTGGGTATTTGTCTTATGGATTTGTGATGTATTGCTAGAGGAATCTTGTTGGTTGTCTTGATGTATATTTTGGAATATGGTTGAGGTATATGTTGAGTTCATGGATGAGATGCTTAGTTGATGAGTTGGCATATACATGAGGTGTATGGTATGGTGATGTTGGTACATCTTGATGAGGTATAAATTGGCTTGTTATTGATACATGATTTGTACATGCTTGGTACATTGTTCGAAGAACTTGTTGGTAATATTGTTGGACATATTTGTATTGATATTGACACATGGTTTATGGTTGATGTGGCATAGATATATTGGTATTGGTGATGGTTCTGAGGTGTTGTGATGTGCATGGTTGATGCACTTGTGATGGTATAGGTTGTACTAGTTGTTGATGTACATTATTGGTTGAGTGATATTATTGTGATATTGGGTATGAGATCTATGTTATATTGAGGAAAATATTGGTATAGGTTGTTTATGTATTTGGTTTATGTTGGTATAGGTTGTGACAAGTTATTAGCACGGATTGGTACAAGTTTACAGTGATAGTGTGGCAGTGGTTTCATCATTTATTTGACACTTATATTACAAGGCAATTGGACGGGGCAAGGAAAGGGGGTTGTAGCCTCCTTCTAGTTGTTGTCAAAGAATTAGAGAGTTGGATCTTCCTTCAGGTTGGAGCCTAAGAACTAGGTGGTTGGAGCCACTTTCCGATTGGATTCATAGAATACAGGGGGTTGGAGCATCCTTCTGGTTGGAGCCAAAGAATTGGGTGGTTGTAGCGACCTTCTGGTTGGAGCCAGATAATTAGTTGGTTGTATCCACCTTCTGCAACATAGGGGGTTGGAGCCTCCTTATGATTGGAATGAGATAATTGGAAGTTGGTTCTTCCTTATATGTAATTATTAAATACATATAATAAAAGCATTCTATGGTTTTCTCTCAGATTGGGTTTCCACGTAAAATACTGGTGTACTGTGAATTTTGTGGATGTGTTTATTATGCATTGGTGGATGTTAATGTTATATGATTCAATAACATATTACTGATGAATTGAGGAACATTGTTGACTAAGTTAAAGGAATATACATTGTGGTTAAAAGGATTAATATGTGATATAAATTGTTCATTATTGATTCACCCCCCCTCTCAGTAATCCAACAATGGTCCTCACTGAAAATATGAAAAATAGTTGATTTTAAATAATCAATAATGTTTCTTTCCTGACACTGATCTAGATGTTTTGTTTTTTTAAACTAGAAAATGTTTTGAGAGGAATCCAAATATGCAATTAATTCCTTCAGTTTCCACGCAAAAAGTTGCATAATTTTATATGAAGGTTGCAACCCTCTTTTAGAGGAAAAACTCCCCAAGAGAGCCAAGGAATAGGAAAAAGGCTCTCCCCAGTGGAGTCACCAATTATTTTGTGGATGAATCTGGCCTATAGATAAGTCAGATCTTCCTTGGATCTTCCCTTGATCCAAGATAGACATAGGTGTTATATTCCTATGGTTCTCCCTATATTTAAACAATATGTTTTTTATTTTATGCTAAGAGATAGTAAATAGGCATACATTTTCCTTTAAAGGTTTTCCTTGCATGTCTCTGGCTGGTGTAGTCCTAGATATCCATTTCCAAGCTCCTTCAACCTTCTACCTACACACAAGTGACAAAAAATACCAATATACAAATTCTCTTTAGCTTTAGGAAATCACAAATTCATCTAGATCTATCTTGATCTAGTCAATGTAAGATCAGATCTAACATATTTCATTGAACATGAACTGTTGGATTACTGAGAGGGGGGGTGAATCAGTAATAGAGCAATTTAATCCTTTTTAACTATATAATCCAAATGTTATATCAATGTAGCATTATCATCCAATAAATGCAGAGTAAATAAGCAATGAACAAATGAACAATCATACACATACACAGTACACCAGTGTTTTATGTTGAACCCCAAAGCGGGAGAAAACCACAAAATGAATTTTCTTATATGTCTTGAAGAATTGCATTCATTGGAAGCACCAACTTCCTTTGTTTTCCAGTTGAAACTGGAAGGAGGCTTCAACCCCCTTGTTTCTCAGGATACAACTCAAGGGAAGCTCCAACTCCCCTATTTCCTGGCTATAACCAGAAGGAGGCTACAACCCTATATGTTCTTCAGCTACAACCACCTGTCCTTGCCCCATCTAACCACCCTGAAGTAGAAGTAGAATGATGGAACCACTGTCACACTATCACTATGAGATATACCATTGTAAACCTGTACCAATAAACATGAACCATGCATCAACCTGTACCTCAACCTGTAATCAACCTGTACCATAAACACGTGCATCAACCATGCACCAACCTGTACCAAACGACTTGTAATCAACCTGTACCATAAACAAGTGAATCCAACCATGTACCAAGTATGTACCAATAATGTGTCAACTACTCATCAACTATGACTCATCAATATGTACCAACATCATCAACTATACACCTCATGTATGTGCCAACTCATCAACTACTTGTCTCAACCATGTACCCAACATGTACCTTAACCAAAATCCCTCATCAATTTCATCATCCAAATATGATTTGTAACTCTGTAATAGACCCGGTGTATATGATCACATACCTGCAAATCTTCCTTAACTTTCACAACAAGAGACTATCATTTTCATCAAACTTTTATTTAGTCTCACATGACTAGTTTGAGATTAGTCAACAACCCTAACTTGAAATAATCATAACTATGTACCTGTAATGAATAAAGATCTAAAAATAGTACACAATGTTATTCATTTTGTTTTATGCAATTCCTCCAGGTGTCACTACTTGGAACCTCTCAGAAAATGAGTTATATAAAAAATGGAATACCTTGCTGAATTCTAGCTTATTCTAGAAAGAAACCTTATAGAGTGTGCCCTGCACAGAATATTTGTTGAATGGATCTGAAAATGTTAAAATGAATACTATAGAATGTATTCTAACCAACACATCTGGTCTTACTGAATTTGTATCTTTTATGAATAAGTTATGATGTTTTTACCTGAAACACCTGTTTTAGACTAGTTTCAGGACTAGCCACAAACCCTATTTTCCACGAAGTGTAACGCCCAAAATACAATGACCCACAAGCTGAAATTTTTACCACAAATACTTGGATATGTTTCCTCAATGGCCTATTTATTTCATGGTCTGAATCATTCTATAAAAACATTTATTGCGAAAATGGTGAGATGACTTGTAAATAACATACCTTAGAAAGCATCATCAAAAGAATTTATCCTCCCTTGAATTCCAACCTTATTTTCTTAACCTTCCCTCTGAAATTTGGCTTAGATATCCTTCGGTTACCTCATTCACCTATAGATATTCAATATTCTCAAGTGTGATATAAAATGAGAGAGCCTTGCCTCTTATTTATACTCTCCAAGTAGCTTCCTTAGAAGCATCTTCTAGGTCACTTTGCCCACTTTCTTTATTTTAGGGTTAACCCACTTCTAATTTCTCCATTAAATTTATTATTTAAATAATTTATTTTGTATTCAATTTGAATTATAGTACACTCATCACTTCACTTTATTATTTACCTTCTATAATCTCTTAAACCACTTTGACTACATTAACCTTTTGGGGCTTCTAAATGACATATGAGGGTCCTGCAACTTCGTAAGGCCATAACTCTCAAACCGTGAGGAGTTATGTGACGTTCCACATACCAACAAAAATGGCATGACACGTACTATCCATATAGAATAATATTACCTTCAAATATATCAAAACACATACCATTACACATCAAATCAACTTGGGTCCATTAACCAAACCTGGGTTCTCCAACTTCTCATGGCTATAACTCTATAACCATGAGGAGTTATGTGACGTTCCACATACAACCGGAAATAGAATGAAATTTAATATCCATATAGAATAGTATTAGATTCAAATATATTAAAACCCATACCATTATACATGAAACAACCTTGCGTCCATTACGCAAACCTTTTTGCTACTAGAATTCACTACCGGACTTTCTTCAAGGGTTGACATTATGACAACCAACCTTAATAAAAAATCTCCCCCTTTGGAATTGATGGCAACACTCTGATGCAATATTGAAATAATTTCATGCAATATTGAATTCATATCACTCATGATCCCTCTAGAACCATGCCTCTGTCCTCTACATATCTGTGACCATTGCTCACCCTGGAATCATGCCTCTATCCTTTGCATATGATAAATCTCTTCCCCTTTGTCATCAATGGAAAAGGTATATTTCCATCTCAGGCTTCTCCCCCTAACTGAACTATCCTCTTTATGGTTCTTCCTCATGTACATCTAAGACATATAAGATAAGCATTCAAAAGCATTCATTTTGGAGTAGAAATAACTCTGAGTCTATGGTGAAGATACCCAAAGGCTTCCCATGGAAGTGGTTTTGTAAAGATGTACGCCACTTGTTCTTTTTTTCCCACATACTCAACTCTGATGTTCTTTTATGGAACTTGTTCCCGTAGAAAGTATACTTGATTGGAATGTGCTTCATCTTGGAGTGCATCACCAGGCTCTTTGAGATACTGATAGCGCTTGTATTATCACAATAGATTGGAATGGGCTCATGATACTCAACCTATATATCTGTCAGAGTTTGTTTCATCCAAAGAACCTGTGTACAACATGTTGTTGTTGAAATATACTCTGCCTCGGTTGTAGATAAAGATGTTGATGATTGTTTCTTTCTTAGCCATGATACTAAACACTCACCCAAGTAGAACGTTGCTCCACTAGTGCTTCGTTGGTCATCAATACAACCTGCCCAATCTACATCTATGTAGGCAATAAGAGATAGATCATTTTCCTTTTGGATACCATAATCCAAACTCTTATGTTCCTTTGAGATATCTGAAAATCCTCTTCACTGCTAACACATGTGATTCCTTTGGTGTTGCTTGAAATCGTGCCACCTATCCAACTGCTTGCATTTCATCTGGTCTAGATGTTGTCACATATAGTAGGCTACCAATCATTGACCTCTATTGCCTCTGATATGTATACTTTGAATCATCATCTTTTTTTAACTTGCAACTGGTTTGCATGGGAGTGATAATTGGTTTGCAATCTTCCATTCTAAACCTCTTTAGCATTTCTCTGATATACTTGGTTTGAGAAATAAAAATTCATTGGTTTCTTTGACGTATCTGAAGTCTCATAAAGAAGGATATTTCTCCAAGTAATGACATTTCAAATTCATTTTGCATATCCTTTGAAAATTTCTACCTTAACCTGTCATCATCACTAACAAAAATAATATCATCAACATAAACTTCAATTAATAAAATACTATCTTAACTTACCTTGATGTAGAGGTTGTTGTCTGCACTTCCTTTTCTGAACCCTACTTGTTGTAGATATTTATCCAGTTTAGAGTACCATGATCTAGGATCTTGTTTTAGACCATACAATGACTTCTTTAATTTACACACATAATCTACATTCTCTAACAACAGAAATCCTTCTGGTTGTTCAATGTAGACTTCTTCTTCAAGTTCCCCATTCAGAAAAGCTGATTTTACATCCATCTGATACACTTTAATATTTTTGGAGCATGCATAAGCTAAAAACAATCGGATTGCTTCCATTCTGGCAACTAGGGCAAATGTCTCTTCAAAGTCGATTCCTTCAACCTGTGCATATACTTTACATACCAATCTAGTTTTTTTCCTTGTAACCTGTCCATATTATTCAATTTATTCCTGTATATCCACTTTGTGTCAATCACATTCTTATCCTTTGGTCTTGGAACCAATTCCCAAGTGTTATTTTTCTCTATTTGATCCAATTCTTCATGCATAGCCTTGTTCCAAAATTCATCATTTATGGCCTCTTCAAAATAGGTTGGTTCAATCGTAGATGTGAGTGTTAGGCGTGTTTCTTCTGGTGCATGAATTCTTCTTCTAGTCTCAACTCCTACGTCTTTGTTTCTGATAATCTGATCTAAAGGATGATTCTTTTGTACTCGTCTGCTAGGTGTTTTTGGAGTTACTTGTTGAACTTTCTCTTATATTTCTATCAGATCATATTCGTCTTCCCCTTCTTTTTCATCTTTTGTTTCTTCTTCGTAAAGTTGTTCCATTGATTCATTTTCTTCTTCCTTTAATTCTTGTCTACTTGTTTCATCAATTGTTACGTTGATGCTTTCCACCACTTTGTTCAATCTCAAGTTGTAACACTTGTATGATTTTATTGTACTTGAGTAACCAACAAGTACTCATTTTTCCACATGAGAATCAAGCTTTCCCATTATGCCATCTTCTCTTTTGATGTAGCATTTGCTTCCAAAAACTCTGAAATGCTTCACATTTGTTGGTCTTCCTTTCCATAGCTCATAGCGAGTTTTTTCATTGTTGTTTCTGAGAATTACTCTGTTTTGAATGTGAAATGTTGTATGAACTACTTGCATCCAAAAAATATCTCTCAATTTGGAATCCATTAGCATTGTTCGAGCCATTTCTTGTACTGCCATGTTCTTTCTTTCAATAACTCCATTCTGTTGAGGTGTCCTAGAAACGAAGAATTGTCTTTTTATTCCATGACTGTTGCAGTAGTCCATAAATTCCTTTGAAGTGAGCTCTCCTCCGTTATCATTTCTCAAGCATTTGATTTTTGAATAAATTTCATTTTCAACCATTTCCTTGTAGATATTGAAGTTTTTAAAAGCTTCTGACTTATTCTTGAGAAAGAAAACTATGGTCATTCTTGTATAATCATCAACTAATAACATAAATTATTTCTCACCTTTTAAGCCCTTTTTTTTAGTTGGTCCAACTATATTAGTATACACAATTTCCAGTGGTCTTGTTGTTGAATATTCCTTTGATTTGAACCTGGTCTTTGTTTACTTTCCTTGTTGACAATGCTTGCATAAAGTGTTGGTTGGTTTCGTGATCTGGGGCATTTCTCTGACTGTTTCTATTTTTCTGACTTTGACAAGGTTATCAAAATGTATGTGACCCATTCTTATGTTCCATAGCCAACTTTCATCTTCCTTTCTTAGACAACACTTTTCATTTCCAATTTCACTTAACACGTATATGTTGCTTGAAGTTCTCGCAGCTGTAGAAATCAATTTTCCTGAACCTTCTTTTCTTATCTCGCACTTTTTTGAATCGAAGGTGACTTTATGAACTTGGTCACACATTTGAATCACACTTAGAAGATTATGTTTCATATCTTCTACTTGTAGAACATTTTCGGCCTTTGTATTCTTGTTCCCAATTCTGACTATGCCTTTTCCAATAATTTTGGTTGAATCATCATTTCCAAAGGAGACTGATCCATCTCTTTCTTTTTGTAATGTAAGAAACCTGTCTTTATCACCTGTCATGTGTTTTGAACACCCACTGTAAACATAACAACCATGTTTCTTCTTCTTAGCTTCTAGAGCGAGTGTGCATTCTTCATTTCTAAATTGATCATGTTTTCTTATCCATGTCATTTTCTGAGGTTCCTGTCTCTGACTGTTGTTATTTTGTTGTGGTTCTCTAAGAGGGATTGTCATTCTTAAATATTTGGCCATGTTTCCAAAATTGTTACATTTGTAACATTCCACTTCAGTGCTCAAATATTCAAACATATTGTAACTTATTCTCTGTGTTTCACTAGGCCTTCTTGGATAACCCCTTTGTGTATGAATTTCAAAGTCGTTTTTGTTCCTGTTGTTATCTTTTCAATTCACAACTTTATGTCCAAAATTATTACATGCATAAAATAACCCAAAAAAGATAGTTTGATACCTGGGAGTTGAAGATATTCTAAACGGAGGTACTCTTATGAATTCTTCTTCTTCTTGAGGCCTATCTATCGGTTGTTGATTCTGAAATATGAATCTTCTTGGTGGAGGAGTGTCCCTATAATCTTCCTTGTATATCTTCATATCCCCCTTGATTGTTTCTAAAAAGATTTTTGGATATGTTTCTTGCTCTGTTGTTTTAGAGCTTGATCCTTTTTCTATGTGATTGTATCCAAGTTCGAACTTCATGATGAGATTTTTAACTGCTAATAATGTCATCCAAAACTTTTGAGTTGTTCTGCATATTTTTCTTTTGAATATCCTTTTTTAATGTGACAATCTCTACTTCCAAATTTCCATCGATCTTGTCTTTTTCTTCTAGTTGTTCTTTGAGTGCTTCTTCAATTCTTTTATCTTCTTCTATTTTAACCTTCAAATTTGTGATCATTTGTTCTAGTTCTTGAGTGTCTTCTTTCTTGTCTAGTTCTGCTTGTAGTTTCTTGTTTTCCTTCTTTTCTCTTCTGATAACTTCTATGGCACACATTAATTCCTCTTGTTAGTCAACTTCTGCCTCTTCAATTTCTTCTTCAAATTCTTCATATTCTTCTTCGACTTCTTCATATTCTTCTTCGGAGTCTTATTTCTAAGAGTATTCTACCTCCATGAATATAACTCTTTTTGTCTCACTGTCACTGACTTCATCTTCATCTGATGATGAGATGTCTTCTTTGGTACATAAGTTTTTCTTGAAAACTTTCTTTGTGGTTCTTTTGCCTTTATATGTTTGTTTTCCTTTTGAGTAACCTTCCTCATTTATCTTTTTCTTATAAGGACATTTGTTAGAAAAATGACCAATACCATCACAATTAAAACAAATTAAAGGAAGCTTACCTCTATACCTACCGTTAGTTCCATTGTTCAGTATTTTGACAAAGTTGGCCACTTCTTCATCATCTTCCGAGACAATGTTGTTGCTGCTATGTTCTTCTTTTTTCCTTCCCTTTTTCTTTGACTTTTTGGATGCTTTGAAGGTTGCTTCTTTTATATCTAGATTTTCCTATTTAGTTCTCATTTCATATGTTGTGAAGATTCCATCTAATTCATCCATGCTTATTGAGTTTAGATTTGATCTTTCTTCTAGTGTTGATATCTTAGGGTCAAATCTCATAGGAAGAGATCTTAGTGATTTTTGAACAATTATAGATTCTTTGAATTCTTCTCTCAATCCTATGATTGCATTTACTATTTCATCAACTCATAAAAACTAAGCTGCAATATTCTCATCTTCCTTCATCTTAATTTGTTCGAACTGACCTTTGTAAGTTTGAAGGTTTGCTGCTTTGAATTTTGAATCTCCTTCATAAATATTTTGAAGTTTGTCCCAAATATCTTTAGTGGATTTACAATGTGAAACTTTGGTGAATACCATTTCA
>SNQJ01S0249752.1:0-12911 GCA_010110895.2 Picea sitchensis | reverse complement strand
TGCATACTAAATAAACACACTTTTACCTAATGACATATTAGACCAAGTAGATCTTAACTAACTCCTAAGTGTCTAAATATCCTAACATGGAAAACCCGTGGAATGAGTCGTGTCTCATGTGTGTCCTGTGAACCTGATTTATCCATTCTGCAAATCTGATTTTGTGCCTAACTATCTGGGTCGATGTCTTCTGTGAAACCTGAGCATACCACAATTTTCTATGTCTCATGTGTTTTAACTGTGGGTTGTTGTGGCCACACAATCCCTTGGCTGAGTGTGATTGGATACCATCATCTATTCCTTGATGAGCCATACTATGGTCCTCTTTGTGCTGGAATGGAGCTAAAGAAGCAGGTTGTCAAGCCTGTGTGCAACACTCTCTCCAAGTGAGGGAGGTGGTTGTGGTTGAAGAGGTAGGTTGTCAGGCATGTGAGTGACTCTCTCCAGATGAGAGAGTGAGCGGAGGAAGTGAGAACTCCTGGAGGGGTTTTGTAGTTGCCACAAAGCTTGGAGAATTCTGGTTCATCTTGTTGTTGAAGCCCAAGGCAAGGGAGGTTTAGCAGTCGAAGGACTGTCTTGGTGACAGTGAAGGTGTATACTCCTAGGGTGGGACATGCATGTGGGGAATGAGAGTCTATGAGTAGTGGGCATAAGTGGATCCTGGGAGAGAACCCTTCCTCATAAACTATGTGTCTTCCTGTTGACCTTTCCTAACCTAGGATTACCTTGCCCGGTGGAGATTAGTCCCAGCTCGGGGGTGACCTACTGTTGAGAGTGATGAGTAGTGTGGTCTAAGGGTGGGAGGTTCGTGGAAGGTATGCACGCATTTGGTGGTGTTACACTAGTTTAAAAGATAAGTATTAATTATGTACTTAATTAATATGTGATTCATGTATGTGTCTTGAAATGTTATCATGTATTCCATTGCATTTTTGAATTGTTGTTAATTATGTTTAAGTCTGTATGACAACAGTAAATCCATGTTAAATATGTTAATTTGATTTAATGCATATTATTTATAAATATATGTGTATATGTTTCACATAGTATCATTTCCCAGAAGTGGGGATGATGGACAGGGACGTTACAATATGGTATTAGAGCCACAGTTTCAACGTTGAGCCTAGATGGGCCGAATAGGTGGTCTTTGGACCCAAGTTTTTGAGTGGAAATGGTGTTCGAAGGAACTAATTTCGATCCTTAGAATGTTTCTGAGTGCAACAGGTTACTTGGTCATGTTATGAATCTCAGGAGGAGTAGCGGTAGAATAAAACCGTAGTCGGCGTGGTATTTGACCACAGAGAGAGAGAGCTCAACACTTGGGGTGTTGGAGCCATAGGATTGGTTGGGGAAAAGGAGAGTCCTTTACGACTGTCAAATCCAGAGAAGGTGCAGGACAGTTATCCTGGAAGCCTTTCATAGTTCAGCAATCGGGAGAAGTGGAATGCGTTGAGGTACAAACTCCTGAAGTCCCGAAGTAGATCACAACCGTTCTATTGGAAAGGACATGCGTCGGTGGATCGTGAACTCCGGAAGAAAGCGCTCTGAGAAAAAGCGAGCATAGAGGAGTTGAAAATATTGAAGCCCAAAGAGATGAAGTGGTGATTCATGATCACGTCACCTGGAGGTGACATGGACACATAGGATGTGTGCCACATTTCAATGGGTTTTGAACCCGTGGAATATTGAAATGGAATTTGGAATGTGACAAGTGTCACCCATCTGAATGGGACACGTATCAATCGATATTATGTCACCATGTGGCATCCTGTATGGGAAGGGTTAGTGGTCACCAAGGTTACATAACATAGTTAAAGGTCGAGTGACCCATAGTGGCATTGATCACACTACATCAAGATCAATGACCAGAACGCATTACGGGGACCCAAGTTGCACGAAAGCTAATTCTCCAAGGCGGTCATGCAATTGAAACCACAGTTTCACTGAGGGGTTATGTCTAAGCGTTAGGAGAATTGTGGGATGAAAGGCGGGTTACTCCAAACCACCATTGCATTCCCCCGCAATTGGGAAAACATTAAGTGATGTAGCGTAATAATGTCACCTAAGGTGACGTGGAAGTGTTTGGAGATTAATTGTTCGGGGTGTGCGGATGTGAAATATTCTGAAGTCCTAAGGTCCTGGAACTTAGACACCTGAGGTTCCACAGCGAGTGTCATTCATTGGATGTTGGGTAGATGTGGACCATTGATCCACCCTACTGCGCGAGTTTGGTAACTCGTAACTTTGACTGATTATCGTATTGTACTTTGAAAATTTCTGAGGTCGAAGGCCCGAGTACATGCTTATTGATATAGTGCTTGGTCATGACCCATGGTCATGTGGATTGGGGACTGAGAGAAATGTTCTAGTGCACGAAAACTTAGCAGAGTAGAGCTCCGAAAGAAGAAATATGTAGGGATTCTTAATTGAAAGAGAATCATAGAGAATGAAAACTGAATGTTTTCTTGAATCAGATTTGTTTATGAATGTTGTGGGATTTGTTAAGGAATAATTGCCTAACAAATTCTGGTTGTCTGCACATTGTGTTTGTATAACTTTAACGAGTGCCAGAACAAAGTAGAATTTCCACTGAGTTCAAAAGTAATGGAAGAGGCACGGACTGCTTCCATTTCTGAGGATGAAGCAAAAGGAATGGATATTAATTTGGGAGTTGAAGGGTCAAACTCCAATGGGCATGGAGAAGAGATAGATAAGGAAGGGCATATGATGAAAATCATTGAAATATTTCAGAAAGATGCCCAAACTCATCGAGAAGATAGAAGAAAGCTCCTGAAATCTAAGGAACGATAGGGAGAATTCAAATTAAATTTGATGAAGAGTCTGGAGATAATAGAAAAGAAGTTGGACAAGGAGAGAGACTCAAGCAAAACAGGGAGTCACCAGACTTCTGAGGGAAGAATATCAAGGAGTGTTGGTAAACACCATCATCATTCCCAAGGTTGATCCAAGAGGAGGGAACATAGTAGTTCAAGCTCGTCTCCTACCAGAAAGCACAGGAGATCTAGAGTGGATGAACTAAAGGGCGAAATGAACAAGATTAAGCATCCTACATTTGATGGAGAACATAAGAAGGAGGAAGATGTCGAAACATGGTTGCTTGGCATGAGGAAATATTTCCAACTGCAAAATTATTCCTCTCATGCAGAAGGAAGAATTGTAATGTATCAATTGAAAGGAAAAGCATCCATGTGGTGGGATCATCTTGTGCAGGTACAACATATTAGAGAGATAGATATCACTTGGAAAGAATTCAAGAGGTATTTTAAGAAGAAATACTTGACTAAAAGATATTATGACAGAAAGATGAAAGAGTTCTTTGAACTCAAGCTGGGCAGCATGACCATGGATGAATACAAGCAAATATTTTTGGAATTGTTGAAGTATGTCTCATTCATCAAGGATGAGACTGTCAAGATTCAAAGGTATCTAAGTGGACTTCCACCTTCCATTGGAGACAAGATTCAATATGATTATCCTAATACTATGGAAGAAATGATAAGGAGGGAGAAATGCTTATATGAGAAGCAAAGAGAGAAGTCTACTTTCTGGAAGGCTTGGGAAGACAAGAAGAAATTCAATATGGTTCAAAGGAAGAAGGGAATTAAGCCACCCTTTTTTAGAAATAGTCCTCATGGACAGCCACCTTTTAGATATCCCAGGAAGGCTGAAGTGGGTGGGCAAACATCAAGACCACCACCTATGGAATGTTGGGGTTGTAAAGGGAACCATAGGTACATAGATTTCCCTCACAGAAATGATAAAGTGAGAGTTGTCCACAATGCACAGCAAGCTAAAATAGTGGAGGACATGAGCAGTAGAATGCCAAGGATCTACGCAGCCCTGAACAACAAGCAAGCTGAATATCATTCGCAGATGATTGAAGTGGAAGGTCTGATCAGCAACCATGCCTTTACTATTTTAATTGATTCAGGGTCTAGCCATCATTATATAGATCCTAGAGTGGTGGAAAGTTTACAATTGTCAAGAACCAAACATGAAAATTCTTGGTTAGTGCAGTTGGCTACAGGAACCAAGAGGAAAGTCACTGAGTTAGTTAAGTCTTGTCCAATGGACATGAATGGATTGAGCACAAAGGCTAAATTGAATATTCTTCCTTTAGGTTCTTATGACTGTATAATTGGGATGGACTGGTTGGACTAGCACCATGCCATATTGGATTGTTGGAACAAGGAATTTACTTTCCTGGATGAGGAAGGAAATTGGAAAATAGTCCAAGGAATTCCTAGAATTATTGTTATCAAAGAAATCTCAACAATGTAGCTGAAGAAGTGCTACAGAAAAGGTTGTCAATTATTTGCATCCCATGTGGAAGAATCCTCTAAGGATGAAGTCTCAAAGATTGGATATCATGAGGTACTAAAGGAGTTTGAAGATTTATTTCAGGAGGTACCCGGACTACCTTCAAAGAGAAATATTGACTTCTCTGTAAACTTGATGCCTAGAGCAGCTCCAGTGTCAAAATCTCCTTACAGAATGAGTATTCCAGAGTTAAAAGAGTTGCAATTACATATTGAAGAGATTATAAAGAAGGGGTATATACGCCCAAGTGTATCACCTTGGGGTGCCCCAGTCCTATTCATGAAGAAGAAGGATGGGACAATGAGATTGTGTATCAATTTCATACAATTGAACAAAGTAACTATAAAGAAAAAATATCCTCTATCGATGATTGATGACCTCTTCGATCAGTTGAAGGATGAGAAGATATTTTCGAAGATATACCTCAGGTCGGGATATCACCAAGTAAGGATAAAGGATGAAGACATCAGAAAGACTGCCTTTAGAACAAGTTATGGTCATTACGAGTTCACAGTGGTGTCATTTGGGTTTTCAAACACACCTGTTGTTTTTATGTGCCTAATGAATGGTGTATTCAAGGACTATCTAGATAATTTTGTCCCAGTATTCTTGGATGAAATTCTGGTGTATTCCAAGTTGGAGGAAGAGCATGAACAACATTTTAGGATGGTGTTGCAGGTGCTAAGAGAGCACCAACTGTATGCCAAGTTGAGCAAGTGCTCATTTTATCAGGAGCAGATCCATTACTTGGGGCATATTGTTTCGAAGGATGGGATAGTTGTAGATCCTGAGAAGATTGAGGCCATCAGAGAATGGTAAGCACCAAAGAACATGACAGAATTCATATCCTTTATGGGTCTAGATGGTTCTTATAGAAGTTTTATTGTAGGGTTCTTGAGGATAGATCACCCTATCACTTCCTTGCAAAGGAAGGAGAATAAGTTTCAATGGACAGAGGATTGTGAGAGAAGCTTCCAGCAATTGAAGCAATTGTTAACCAGTGCTCCAATCCTGAGGATTGTAGATCCGAATGAATACTTTGTAGTGTGTACAGATGCATGCAAAGAAGGACTGGGAGGAGTCCTCGGTCAAAATGGATTCGTAATCTGTTATCAATCCAGAAAATTGAAAGAGCACGAAAGGAACTATACAACTCATGATTTAGAGTTGGCAACCATCATTCACGCTCTAAAAAATGGAGGCATTACCTCATGGTAAGGTGGTTTGAACTAAGAATAGACCATAATGATCTGAAGTATTTTTTTGATCAGCCAACCTTGAATGCTAGACAGAGTAGGTGGTTGGAGTTTCTTTGTGAATATGACTTTGATATCAAGCATATCAAAGGAAAAGAGAACAAAGTGGTTGATGCACTCAACAGGAGAGTGCATGAATTTCATGCTACGTCCATTAGCATGTACCGAACTGATATTAAAGGCATAATTTTGGAGGTTGCAAATACAGATTTGCAGTACATGGATTTGGTAGTAAATATATAGCAAGGTAAGTTTCCACAGAAAGTGGAGAATTATAAATTAGGGGTTGATGGAATACTTATGTACCAGAACATAATTTATGTACCTAATGTCTGGGACTTGAAACTTGTGATTTTGAATGAAATGCATAATGTGCCTTATGTTGGGCACCCTAGATATCAGAAAAATGTGGCAGCATTCAAGAGAAATTACTTTTGGCCAGGGATGAAGAGAGAAATCGTTGGATACATCACCAGATGTATGGAGTGTCAAAAGGTTAAAGCTAAGCACAGACACCCAGCAGGGTTGCTACATCCTTTACCCATTCCTGAGTGGAAGTGGGAAGTAGTGGCAATGGATTTCGTCACAGGATTGCCTAGAACCAGCAAGCAACATGATTCAATCATGTTGGTGGTGTACAAGCTTACGAAATTTGACAATTTCATTCCATTAAAGACTAATCACAAGGAAATGGATTTTGCAGACATATTTATGAAGGAAGTGGCATGATTGCACGGTATTCCCAAGACAATTGTGTCTGACAGAGACCCGAAATTTACCTCAAATTTCTGGAAGGGGTTATTCAAGGGGTTCAGAACGAATTTGAACTTCAGTACAACCTATCATCATGAATCTGATGGGCAGACAGAGCGGGTGAATCAGTTAATAGAAGACATATTGAGGATGTATGTGATGGACAAACCATCGAAATGGGAAGACTACCTACATTTGGTAGAATTCGCCTACAATAATGGGTATCAAGCATCATTGAAGATAAGCCCATTTGAATCACTTTATGGCAGAAAGTTCAATACTCTAGTAAGTTGGGATAATCCAGATGATAGGGAAGTAATTGGGCCAGAGTTTCTCAAGTAAATGGAAGAACAAATGCTAAAAATTAAGAAGAATTTGAAAGCTTCCCAAGACAAGAAGAAAAGTTATGTTGATAAGAGAAAAACCCACAGAGAGTTTGAAGTGGGTGACCATGTTTTCCTGAAAGTGAAAGCTAACAGAAGTTCCCTGAAGCTGGGAAGCTTCTCCAAGTTGGCAGCCAGATTTTGTGGACCATTTGAAGTCCTAGAAAGGATTGGGCCAGTTGCATATATGCTTGCATTACCTGCATCCATGACTGTACATAATGTGTTTTATGTTTCATTAATTAAGAAATATATACCTGATGCTAATCATGTTATCAATTGGAATGTGATTCTAATGGATCAAGAAGGTGTCTTGCAAGTGCATCCTATGCGCATATTGGACCGGAAAAGAAAACAACTCTAGAATTGAGCCATAGGGCTTGTAAAGATCCAGTGGATCTGGTACGGTCCTGAGGACGTGACATGGGAGAATAAGGATGCTATGCAGGCATAATACCCGCATCGTTTTGAAGATTTTGAAAATCTTGTTGATGTCGTGTAAAAGTTGCACTAAGGACAGTGAAAAAATAAGGGGAGGGGATTGTAATATCCCTCGGTAGTGCCCCAGTTATATTATGAATTGTAAATCATGTTTTGTAGTCTGGTGAGCCGAGTATTGATAATTTGGTGGGATTATGTGTTTATTAGGCCAGAGAGCCTGAGTGTTAAAGGCCAGGAGCCTGATTTTGTATATGTAATTATGCATATCATTAATATAATATATGAACATCATTGTGTATCGATCGACCATGAAGAAAGAGTGATTGGGGACTAATATTCCACATAATGGTTAAGGGAGAGGGGGATGAAAGGTTGGATGAGGGGCTAAGCTTGAGGGATTAAGTCCTTGGTAATAATAATTTATTATTATTTCAAAGTGGTTTGAAAGGGATAATTTTTATCCTAATTTCCTGGAAAAAGGGAATTCATACTTGATGAAGTGCATGCATCTTCATGGGTGACATGTGTCGGCCCATGCACATGCAATTTAACCCAATAATGGAGCCCTAATGGGGGTTCATCCTCCATTCTGGCATTCGTTGTTTGAACCGTGTGGCATCTTCGTATGATCTCTACATATGCTCATGCATTCCTGGAAACCAGAACCGTGAATCCAACTGGTGTATTCCCGTGAATCCCATGGCCTTTGTAATCGACCTTTTCATACCTCACACAACTCTAAAACCTAAAACTGTGAGACCTTTGTGATCAATTGGTGTATTCCCGTGAATTGTTTTTGGTCTCTGTGTTTGGCCTCCATCATCGACCTTTGAATAATTTCCTTTTCATGCACCCTAGAAACCGTGGGAAACCTGTGGACTGAGTCGTGTCTCATGTGTGTCCTATGAACCCGGTTTATCCATTCTGCAAATCTGAGTTCCAACCTAACTGTCTGGGTTGTTGTCTTTTGTAAAACTTGAGCATACTGCAATTGTCTATGTCGCGTGTGTTTTAATTGTGGGTTATTGTGGCAACCCAGTCCCTTGGTTGAGTGTGATTGGCTAGCGTCATCCATTCCTTGCTGAGCCATATTGTGGTCCTCCTTGTGCTGGAATGCAGCTGAAGAAGTAGGTTGTCAGGTCTGTTTACAATACTCTCTCCAGGTGGTTCTGGTTAAAGAGGAAGGTTGTCAAGCCTATGAGTGACTCTCTCCAGGTGAGAGATTTCACGGAGTAAGTGAGAACTCCTGGAGGGGGTCATGTAGCTTCCACAGAGCTCATAGAATTCTGGTCCGACCTATTGCTGAAGCCTAAGGCAAGGGAGGTTTAGCAGTCAAGGGGTTGTCTTGGTGACAGTGAAGGTGTATACTTCTGGGGTGGGACAAGCATGTGGGGAATGAGAGTCTATGAGCAGTGGGAATAAGTGGATCATGGGAGAGAGCCCTTCCTCATAAATTGTGTGTCTTCATGTTGACCTTTCCTAGCCTAGGATTCCCTTGCTTGGTAGAGATTAGTCCCAGCTCAGGGGTGACCTACTACTGAGAGTCATGAGTAGCACGGTCTAACGCTAGGAGGTTTGTGGAAGGTATGCACGCAGTTGGTGGTGTTACACCATTTTAAAAGATAAGTATTAATTATGTACTTAATTTATATGTGATTCATGTCTGTGTCTTGAAATGTTATCATGTATTATGTTGCAAGTTTGAATTGTTGTTAATTCTGTTTAAGTGTGTACGACAGCAGTAAATCAATGTTAAATATGTTAATTTGATTTAATGCATATTCTTTATAAATATATGTGTATATGTTTTGCATAGTAGCGTTTCCCAACACTGGGGATGATGTTCGGGGATGTTACAGTTATCCATTATGTTTTCTCTGTTAAGGTCTTTGAAGTCAACACACATTCATATTTCCCCGGTCTTTTTTCTTACAATCATAGGATTTGAAATCCATTTAGAGTGTCTAATGAGATAAATTATCCCTTCCTTCTTCAATTTCTCCAATTCAATCTTTACTACAGGTTTCATCTTGGGATTCATCATGCTTATTTTTTGCTTCATTGGCTTTGCTTCTTCCCTCAAAGGAATGATATGTTGGAATATAGTTTTATTGTAAGCTTTCAAATCATCATAGGTCCAAGTGAACACATCAATGTATTCTTTGAACAAGGAAACATATTGATCAACTTCCTCATTGGTGCAATAAACTCCTAAGTTGACATATTTCGGGGAACTATCAGTTCCAATATTGACTTTTCTTGTCTCTTGCACTTTTCGAACTAAGACTTCTTCAAGGAGATTCTTAGCATGATCATCTTTCAAAAAAGAGATTCAGATTGTATACACTATTTGGTGACATTAGACGAGTGATCATATTCGTCATCATCATCATTCAACAAAAACAATTATGGTTGTTCATTGTTCTCAAATACTTGCAAATATTCAATGTTATCGGGCACAGACTATCGGAAAGCCCTTTCTACTTGGAAACACATTTTTCTTTGGATATCGTATGGGTTTGACAATGAGGCCACTAAGGCTAATGAATCTTCCTTGTGATTCTTGTCCCTTGGAATGAAAGAAATGTTGAAGGAACTTAAAGATTCCATCAACTTTTTAACTCTTTTGAAATATAACTTAAGTATTTCCTTATTGATCTTATACTTTTGGGTGACATGATTAATCACCAAAACTGATTCGCCAGTTACAATTAGATGCTCTATTTTCATTTCTCCTGCAAGGATTATCCCCTGAATCAAAGATTCATACTCTTCTTCGTTATTAGTATATTCTTGATTCTCTATGTCTTGCACTTTCTCTAGGATTTCACTATGTTCCATGTCTAGTATAGCATAGTTTCCAATGCCTACATCTATAAAATCTTCCATTAATTCATTATCCTTACTCTTGAAAGAGAAGGGTTTTCCGGGTTCACGGGGGACTTTAATCATTGCTCCTTCCTTTCCTGGCAGCATCATACAACTTCCATCATTCATTATAATATATCCCTGGATCATAGATGTCCAATATATTCCAAGCACAACTCCATATTCTATAGGAAGGTCTACCACAATAATATTTAAAACTGTAATAATATGGGGGTTGTCGTAATCCAAGCATAAAATTCCTTGATCTCTCCATAAGATGGAACTTTTCTAGAATCAATTGCATATATGCTTTCACCAGTTTCATAATACTTGGTGCAAATAATGCCCAAATCCTCCATGAATGGTAGTGGCATAATATTATTTGTCGCACCAGTGTCAACTAAACAATTATGCAGTGCAACTGTTAGAATATGAAAGATTGTGCTCATTTTACCATTGAAAATGCCCTTGTCACCCAACCATAGGCCGAAGCCACCCTCCAAGCACCTTGACCTTGATAGAGAAAAGAATCCTGGTAGCAATTCAATATCCAAGAGAGGCTAATGAACCAAGAAATAAGTAACCAAGCTGATCAGATAGTCCCACCCAAGAACTGGCGCAACACCTTCCCCAGGACTTGCATACAAAATTGCAGGACTGCAGTGCATAGAAACTACTCTCCGCAATTCTGAGAAGTGTGTCAAATGAGAGAATGGTGCCCTGTATTTATAGTGATTCTAGTAGACTTAATGGGGCCGACTTCTCCTTCTGGGTACTAATTAATTCATATTAATTATATTTATGCAGCCGACATCTTGTCTAGGGTTTCCTTCATTTCTTTGCTTCCTTCCAGAACATTCTAATCTCATCATAGGTCACAATAGAGGTTCATACCTCCTGAATCTACCATAATATCAACACTCCCTCCTAGCTAGGGAGGTATGGTCTTGAGCACAAACATACCATTCAATTGGTAGTATCACGAGCACCGTCATTATTATCCAACTGGATAATCTCCTAAGACAATCGGTACAATATCAATTGATAGAACACGCATGTGTTTATCCATGGTAGTACGCAACTACTCAAACCGTGACACATAGTCAAAAACAGTAGAACAAATCCACCACAGTAGTATATCTCTATTGTCTGGAGACAGGTAGTCTCCATAACAATCATCTGATGCCAACCTGCACAAAAAAATATTGTTAAAATAAACTGAATCATCTGGGCCAATACTTCACTCACGTCTGTAAGATATGAAATAATATCTGCCCTCAGAGTATAACAATGAGATATATGGACTATTCTTCTCAAGAAAGGAAGAATAATTGTCATGACTTATGAACCTATACCATTCCCCACCCTGGGCCATTATTCCTACACTAATCCAAGTGCACCTTGGAAAGAATGTATAAACCCTAAGGAATGCATGTCCCTGATTGTTGAGCCTGGACCATTCCCCACCCTGGGCCATTCCTCCTACACTAATCAAAGTGCACCCTGGAGAGAATTTATAAACCCTAAGGAATGATTCTCTAGACCGTTTCCTCTGATAACCACAAGAGGAAAAGATTGTCCTATATCAACCTCCAAAATGGACCATTCCTCATGTTAACCACAATGAGAAATCGTTGTCCAGTGAGGTGGGCTAGTCTTCTTGAGTAACCCTCAAGAAGAGAGACTTCCCTAGACCACTCCCATGTTAACCACAATGGGAAGTCATTGTCTATGATACATCAGCAATCTGGACCATTTTCCAATGTTAACCATAATGGAAAATCGTTGTCCGTCAGAAATCTCAATCCACTTTATGAACAGGAAAGAATCTTGTCCAAGCTAGACTATTTTTCAATCACAAAATAAATATTTTCAATAATATTTTCAATGCCCCCTCCCAACCTAGAGAGTCATTTCTTCCCTTTCAACTAAGGGAGTTATTTCCACGATCCCCATCTTCTCTCGGAAATATGCAAACTTTATTTTGGATAGAGGTTTTGTCAGGATATCTGTCGTCTTCTCATCAGTGGGGATATACTTGAGATTTACCTCTCCTTCCTGGACTTTATCTCGAATAAAGTAGTATTTGATCTCAATGTGTTTCGACCTTTCATGAAACACGGGATGTTCTGATAATCTTATACAACTTTGATTATCACAATATATTATGGTCGATTCTGGAATCTGATCAAATCAATCAGAGATTAACTTCCTTAACCATATTGCTTTTGTGCATGCTTCACATGATGCCATATACTCTGCTTTTGTTGTACTAAGTGTGACATACTTATGTTTCATGTTGCCCCAAGATATCATAGCGGAGCCCAAGCTGAAACACATGCCTAAATTGCTCTTTCTCTCTTCTGCACTTCCTGCCCAATCTGAGTCTGTGAATCCAAGAAGATGTATATTGTTGGATGTGGTATATATCAAACCATAGTTTATTGTTCCACGAATATATCTTAATACATCATTTGCAGCTATCCAATGCTCATGTCTCGGTTCCACCTGGGACTGGCTTAGAGTATTCACAGTAAAGAAAATGGCTGGTCAAGTATTTACCAAATACATCAATGACCTAATTAGTTTTCAATATAGAGATGGATATATTGGATCCGAATTTGGATCCTTTCCTTTCTTATATCCACATTCATAGGAGTGTCCATGGACTTACACTCCATCATTCCAAATTTCTGAAGGATCTTTATTGCGTACTTTCCTTGTCCAAGGAATACTTCACGACACTTATGCCATACTTGTAGTCCCAAGTAATAATGCATGAGACCTAGATATTTCATATCAAATTCAGAAGCTAATTCCTTCTTGCACTAGATGATGAGAGACTCTTCACCTGTTATGAATAGATCGT